>JASSUY010005924.1:0-35667 GCA_032466535.1 Forpus xanthops | reverse complement strand
CCCATCCCCCTGGGACTGGGGAAGAAAGAGGGGGGAGTGAGTGAGAGAGCGACTGCGTGAATTTGAGAGCCTAAAAACACAACAACGTGGCAATAGAAACAGGTTTGACACTCCAAAACCAACCATGGAGGAGTTTATGATTCACAGGGCAACCCAAAGTATCTCCTGCTCACTTCTGAAGGTTAACTGCAGTTCTAACTCGGATCTTCATCTTGCCAAAAATGAGTGGAAAGTTACCATGGTAGAGAATGAAAGGGTGAAATTCTGTTCTCCATTACACAGCTGTAAACTTTAGGACAGGCTCATCAGTGTGAATGTATGGCAGAAGGGATTATTATTTTATAGTCACCTAAAAGAGAACAGTTTAGCCTAAACACTTTGCTGTTCTTCTATTCTGGTGCTTCACAAGGCAGTCAGATTTTCCTAGTTCATTACACTCTCACTAGAACTGTTTGACATAAATTACATATCTGACTGACACTTAGTGTCTGTCACTTGTTCCTCAAGAAAGGTATGTAATGCACATAACACAATTAGCATCAGTGTGGATGGTATGGTCCATTTAGGAACAGGTATGCTACATAGTTGCTGGAAAATACATATGAAATACAGAACGTAAAATGACAAAAATTCTTCATTCACTGAACAAACATGAGAAAATTATTTAATTACAATTATGGCACACAGCTTAAGGAATTAGATAAACAGTTTAGAAACTATACCAACTGCAAAAGAGTTTCTAAATTTTAATTAATGGCTCTATTTAGAAATATTTCACACCTGATTTCCTTACCACCTGTATTTGTAAAACTTGAGCAAAAGAAGAATGCAACAACATCTGGTTAAAATTATTTGAAGCTACTAATGCTACAATACTTGAATCTAAATTCAGTAAAAGTATTCTCCCTGTCTTGAAACCATATTCTTTTATAGCTGAAAAGAATACCAATACATTCTTTGTGTAGACTTGTCATGTGTCTACAAGTACTGTCAAACTATATTTTTAGTTATGGAGTTTACTTAATCCCACAAGACTTTGTCTTGCCTTTATGTTGACAAATGAACAAGGATGAAATATATGTGATCTGAACTTCTGTCAAGATACACACTCTTTCAAAAGTCATTGTTCTTTCACAGCTGTTTTCTTTAAGCTATTGACATAAACACAGTTTTATTATTCTTGCGGGCTTATTACTGAACTCTTCAGTAGCTGTAGTTGATTGTCTCCAAGCTTTACTTTTCTAGACAAGCTAAGAGAATGCAGCAGAAATATAATATGATACTGAGATGCTATGATGTGCTTTTGGTAACTCTCATTCAACACAGAGAGCTGTGTTCTGGCTAGGTTTTTTTACTTCCATCTTCCTGTATTTCAAAATATACTTGCATCATATTACCAGATTAAAGGGAAAAATACTACATGCATTACTTGTAACAACTTTTAGTTAGTAACACAGGCAGCAATTATTAGTTGCATTAAAATAATGTTCTGGTTCACATCGCAGACTTCATTTTATGTTTAATGTATCTATAGTGAATGATGAAAAGACGCTATCAGCTATCTGTTTCTTCTGTACTAATAAACAGCACGACTCAACAGTTTCTAAATGAATATCAGTAATTTCTAGCAGATTGAATACAAACTTCTAATTTCACATTTTATAATAGCTTGCTTTTCTTTTTCCCTCCAAGCTGTTACATTCTTGAACTAAATTAAGCCCAGAAGCAGCCCTGGAAGCTTCCCTGTCAGACTAACAATTTTTCCAGACATTTTTAATACAATTAAAATACTGTGCATTTTTCTATTTTAAGACCAACTTAGACAATTTCTGCTAGACCTCATTTAGAAATAGTTTTTTATTCTGAGAAAGTTGACTGCACAGATTTCTAAATTCAGTAAAATCATATGTACAGCAATTACATTCATCTTATCAACACAAGCCTAATCTTGAACTACATTTCCATTTAAGCTAAAATAAAAAACTTGGAACTGAACCTAGAGAACTGGGAAACAGAAATGCCCAGTATTGTTCTGTGCTACCAGAGAAATAACAGAAGTTGTCTCACTGTTGGAAGACTTGCTCTGTATGACCCCATTGCACAGTCAGGACAACAGGCTTTCCTTCGTCTTATAGAAAGAATTAATCATGGATCCAGTTTGACAGCCAGATGGCTGCTGTGGCACCAGAGCAATCCCCTTGCTTTGTATCATTTCTGGTAATCAGTCACACATTCAAGTCCGCTGCAGGCTAAAGGACTATTATGGACTCTGACTTGCTTAGAGCTACCTTGCTACTGGTGAAGGGAGAAGTAGCCAACGTGATTCTTTGTACTAGCTCTTAAAGAAGGGAGATAAGGAGGGAGAAAGGTAGGCATCTACTACTCCAACAGATGCATCCACTCAGTCATTGGTTTTCCTTAGTCAATCAAAGCAAATTGCTAAAATAAAATTGCCTTGGTATATAACAAAAAGATTACAATTCTTGGAGGGATGACAACATTGCTTCCACTCAGTAAAAAGGATAAAGGAACAATTTGGATCAAAAATAAAGTATATTCTTTAAATTGGGTTTAGCTCGTGCAGAAATGACCAGCATGTGCAGGGGGGTTGGAACTAGATGATCTTAAGGTCCTTTCCAACCCTAACTATTCTATGATTCTATGATTCTATGTGAAAACTGAGCATTCCTTAATTCTACCAAAACATGGAAGACATCCTAATAAATTGTAAAATCTGTACAGCACAAAGGGGATTTAAGCTCTGAAATAATTTAATAAAAACCAATATAAGCATAATGAATATATGATGTGAAAAAGAATAATGTTTCTCTTCAGTACATGCATTTAAATTACTTAGCTTCTGACAGATTAACCTCAGAAGCCTAACAGAATGCAATGACTGAGATTAACATCAAAAGAAAAGAAAAAAGAACAAACCATCTTTTTCTTTTTCTGGGTTCAGTCATGTCCTGTACTACCTAGCATCCCCAGTAGACAGTGTGAGAGCACATGCAAGCTAATTCTCCTTTTGGGCATGCTCAGCATTCTCTTCTTTTACAAACAGAATTATAGACTTTGGCATGTCATGATGTTTTCGTACCAGTAATGCACACAAGAGCCTTGATTTCTCTCACAGAACTTTTGATGTTTAACTGCTATGTTTGATGACTCTATAACCACGACAAAAAGGTAGACTCCTTTAGAGGACACTCAGCTCTCGGAAAGATTAAACTGCCCTATGGACAGAGACTGGCAACAGCCTCTTTCCCCTGTCTAGAGGCACAAAGGCGGTGGTGCTTTGCACATAGGTGCTGCAGTTAGGAAGGTGGCTTGCTGAAAAGAGCAGAAGGAGACACATTTCTCCCTTCCAATTTCCAAGCTCTTTCTGACCAGCATTCTTCATCGAAAGTTCTCTCACCTGGTTTTTAACAAGTATGATGAACAAAGGGTTGCTAGGCTGCCTGTGAAAGTCAGTAAACTGCACGAATACTTAAAAATAAGTGATTTGCTTATTGCCACCACCATAAGCCAGTGCAGGAACATCCACAAAATACTACAGTAACACTAGTGGTGATAGTGGGTTTTCCTCTTTTTTCAGTGCCTGTGTGTGGCAATACATGCTCAACAGAACAGTTTTGAGTAATCCTTCAAGGTCCTGTTAGCTGCTCGATGTAAAAATATTTCAAGAGTGTGACATGTAAACTGTTTGTACAGAGTAGTTAGTCTAGCTGTCAGACATGCTTGTGAGCACCAAGTCTTCACTTTTCACATTTAGAAAAAGGATATGCACATTCTTTTTCTTAAAGCACCAATTAGTTCAATGGAAATACTTTTTTTTGTTGACATTTTCAAGCAAATTAAAGGCTAAAGACAACAATAGAGAAGTGAGGAAAGCAATCAGACTGCAGACAAGCTGTTGCTCCTTAGTTAGGCAGACATAAATATAAAGCTAAATTTGAACTGTAGTTCTTAACGAGACGTTTTTAATCATCTAGTCAGCAACTGACACCCTACGAGCAAATGGGGGAACACGTAAAACTCACTCTGTATGCATGGAGACTGTGTATCTTGTACAGGATGCACAGGACACAAGAACTACTCCTACATCCTATCAAACCACTACTTCTTCCACTTTGCTCTCAATGGAGACAACTAAGAAGGAAGAAAATCTGTCACCTTACTAAACATCAACGTTTTGTTGGATGAAGTACTGAAGAACATACTTCTCTCCAACATCTATCAGACACAATACTTGGCAGCAAGGATCCACACATGTATGACCTCCAGTCTTGATTACTGCATCCCATTGTATCCAAGACTGAAAAACATATATAATGAAAAAACTCCTGCTGCTACAAGAAGCAGCTGTCAGTCTCCTTAGCAACACAAGTCACTATGAACACGTCATCCTGGCACGCTGGTCTCCACATATACTCCCCCGTGATTTCAGAGTCCAGGTGAAGGTCATTGCCACAGTACTCAAAAATCTCTGTGGGACTGACCTTAGGTACTTGACAGACTCCATTCCCTCTGCAGCAATGACCTTCTCTGACAGCTATGTTCCCTTGGAACAATGAAACTGTCGGCCAAGGGAGGAAGCTGAGCAATGCAGCAGACTTAACTTTACAGAAGCTAGAACTCAGTGAGAGCACTATGACTCAGAAGAGAAGGGAATACCTAAATCTCACCAGCTGCAATTATCAGATCTTTAGTTTACCTTCCCCAATAAGTTTCTTCTCTGTCCAACCAAATCCTGCAAAATGAACAGATGGATGGATTGGATGACTGCTATCAGATGTAAATAGAAAACAGGCATAAGTAGCAAGATGAGTAATATACTTTCATATTTCCTCTTATTAGGAAGACTAGGAAAAAATGCTAAAAGAGTGCTTATTTACTCTTGCAAATGTGGTTTGTATTGAGACCAATGACAGTCATTAAAAGCTGAGTTTAACTTCATTCTTCTCATTCCATGTTCACTGAACTAGAATTATTGGTGATTACAATGTAAGTTCTTTCCCTAGAAAGACAATGGTCCTTATGCCAGCACAGTCACTTTCTCCTTCTCCCATAAGGTGTTTTTCCATTTATATTGGGGAACTGCTAAAGAGCAACATGAAATCCAAAGCAGTCTGCTTACAGAAGTGCTGTATTTTAAACAGTATAGTGACTGAGATGGACGGAAAAATTTCCTTTTGCATATCTTTTAAAAAGTACAGGAAGATTCAGTCTCAGAAAAATTACACCTGCTTTAAAAAGAGCTGCTAACATCTGGAAGAAAAAGGGTGCAGGCTGTCACAAACATTTATTAGGATCATATGGAATGATACTGACCTTTTACTACTCTTCATACTATCATGATTTCACACTAAAGGCCAGGGACTTTACCCTTACCTGAGATATGGATGTTACTGAAGAAAAGTGTTACCCAGACTTCAAAATCCTGTTGGAAGCAACTGGACTGTCTTTAAACCTTAGGGTAATAGGATGACCTGGCATGAATACAAATATATATAATTCACACAAAGGATTACACTTCTGATGTTGTAAAATACAAGAATATTGCCTGAATGCTTTATGGTAGGGCCCCAAGAGGAAAATCAACATTGCTCTCTGAAGTCATTCAGCATTTAATATAGAATAGACTGTGAGCTCTTCAACATTTGTAGTTCAAAAACTTTAAAAAACACAATGAATAATTCAATTTTTGTCTCAAGTGACCTCAGTGAACTGATGCTGGGGGCTGGAATCAATGTTTACAAGTGAACTGAAAGTGGAGCGTCAGTTAGTAGTGCTACAGTGCAGAAGACTGGGAGCTCTCAGAACTCTAAAGGGGCTCCTCATTCGCTCTGTGGGCTTGATCTGTACACTGCTTTTTATACCAGTACAACTGTATTAGTTAGATGATGATAACAGTCATGTAGACAAAACGATTTTTATAAAGGTGCTGTTGTATGAATGTGTGTTGATTCAACCTTTTCTTTTAATAATATCTCAGCTCTAACTTTGTCAGTACTTTCAACCTATGGCTAAAAGGGTTTTTCTGGCTTTATCAGTACTGTTGCTGATAGATTCTTTTGCACAGATGTTCACAAGCTATAGCCACATGGATGACACACCCACTGCTTCTGTAAGGGAATCAAGATGTTTAGCTGCCTGGTAATGTCATTCCACACAAGGTAACCCAGTGAGATGGGTACATTCTTTCCTGCGCTACTTACTATGATTTAGAATTTGGTTTTACTCAAATACAAGTGATTCAATCTGTTCCTCTTCCAGAAATGAACTGCTCATTTGTAGCAATTGTACACTTAATTTTGAAGTGTGCTATATATTTAGCAATTGATTTCGTTTCATGAATCACAGTACCTAATGCCAATTTGAGTTTTCGCTGACAAGTCTGCCCTACATTAGAGTGTTCCAGTCAATGCGTTTCAGTCAGCATCTGTGCATCATTACCAATAGCAGGTGTAAAGGTGTAGTTTAATTGCAGAGAAAGAAAGAACGACATTCACCAGGTCTCATCTTGTGCAACTCTGTCAGGGACTACAGATAAGCTTAATTCAGCCCACTGTGTCTTCTGTAATTTACTTTAATAGTGTTGTGAAATTACAGCCATTAGAACTAGCTAGTACAATCCTGTGTTCATGTCCCTGCTGTATTTCTGTCAGTCTCCCAATTCCAGTTACTTTTATGCAGTCTTGTGGGCCACTTCGATTAAAACTTCAATAAAAGGTATTCAATCATTTTCATTTTATTGGCACATTTGACAGAGAGGTCTCTCCTGAGCTGAAGAGGAGCACACAGATATCAGAACCACATAGCAACAACATGTTGTCCCTGGTGCCAGCGAGAGCTGCAAGCTTGTACACTGTCCCCTCTAAGCATCAAAATGAACTACACCATTGCAACTTAGACAACAACATGCTCAATGGGAGTGTAGGACTTACTCCACTGCTCATGATACAAGAGGAAAGTGAGGCAATTTTCTAATGCTAGAAAATTCAACATTGATGTTTATAATTACTGTTACAGCATATCCATAGTACAGCCTGCAAAAAGACCCAAAACACCAGCTAGTGAAAGCACAGTGCCTTTTTTACAGCATAGAGGTGTCAGAGAAAATGAAACACAGAAGATAGAAAGTAGTACAATAGATGAAGTCCTCATAAATTAAGTGGGCAGATTTTTAATTCCATGTAAAAGAACTAGAGTTCAATGTGTAGTGAGAAGCTGTTGAGTGTAAAAATACTGGACAAATGACAAAGGCAGAAATAAATCTGAAGAGTTTATAATACTGCTGCATGTTACATAGAAAGGAGAACAGCAGGAAGGGACACAGGCAGAACTTGAAACAGAAGATATTTGGGAACCCCTAGGAATATTAGAGAATACTGACAGATAGAAATAAAAGTAGAAAAAGATGATCTTTTTTGCACTTATTGTTTGAAATGAATGGCAAAGACTGAGTTCAAAAAAAGCATCCTAAGAGGAAAAGTCTAACTTATGAAGTAACAGATTGTGACAGCACCATTCTATGGCTAGTTATCAGAGCCTTTACTACAAATACTACATTACAGCTAACATTTTAGTATACTCCTTGTTATCCCTTCTTGTCAAAATATCAGGAATTCTGCACTACTTGTTAGTAATTTGGGTTTCATTCGAGCAATACTAGGCTTCATTCCACTGAGTATTAAACAAGCCTTCAGTAACCCAAGAGAGGAACAATCCTTAACTTCTAAAGTACTTCATCTTTAGAGTGTCTGGAGATCTCACTATACCAGATCTTCAGCTCCCAAATCTCTATGCCTTTCCAAATGTGAAAGAAGTTGTACAGATGACCTGACAAGAAGGCAGAGGTATATCCTCTCAGTGGAATAATCAACCAGTGTTGGCATCTGTTCTGAATTCATTCCACATATCTGCTTTGGAGCACCATGTGACCGATTCGGGCCTTTCATGCTACCTCAACTCATTTAATATCCCTTAGTCTACTAAATAGTGTAAGATAACCTTGGAAACAGGTTAAATCAATATAAAAGGTAGGTTAGCAAAGAATGAATAAACATTGCAGATGATATAGGCACAATATGGCTTTGGTCATGCCAATATGATGATTCCTGGAAATCATCATAGGATATGAGACTCAGGGAAAATCAATGAGCAAGTCAGTTTAGTAATAAATAAGGTGTATTTGTCTGTCTTTATAGATTAGGACACTTTGGTATTAATAATACTCAGTTGTCTCATAAAGATTAAGACTGTTTTGTATCGGTAATGAAAGAACACATAAAAAGACTGTCTCTTGGGCACAGTGCTGAATCTGCACACACACACATACACACAAACAGGTTTTTAATCTATAAATGCCCAGAGACCTACTTTGAAGTGAGTTTTGAAATTTAGGCAACTTAAATATAATTTCTTCTTAACAGTTTTGGTAACTTCAAGGTAAAATTTCAAGTTCTGGAGGATACAGTCATGCTTATTCTCATTATCATCCCTACAATCCCTGATTTCACACTGCTGTTGTATGTGAATTCTTTATGTTTTATTTGCGTTACAGTTTAATTTATTCACTGCTGCATAAGCCTCAGTCTTCATGTGAAGTACTTTTAAAGTTTCATAAGGAAAGCCTTGCTGTTCTGGAAGCATTCCTTTACCTTCCTTAGTTCACAAGGGATGTTTGCAAGCAAACATTGCTGCACTTTAACTCCACTACTTCGTGTGACAGCTTCTGGCATTTCTGTATCCTTTGTATCAAGACACGTAACTTTAATACCTCAAACATAAACATCTAAATCTGAGTAACCCTGCAATTCCTTTATTACCAGTGGAGAGAAATAAGTGGGTTTCCAATGTGATTCAATTTTAACATTTCAGATGTCAATTACATTCTAATGACTTAGCAGGCCTTTTTCTCACCATTGATTAAGATAGCCCAGAAAATCAGCTTAGATCAAAAGGTCAAAATCTGCAGCTTTCTGAATACAAATCATACCACCATTTGGTTGCACAAATACTATCTTCATTCTCTGGGTCAAGTATTAACCCAAGAAAAACACAAATATCCCTACTTCTTCTATCATGAAGATCACATGGCAGATGGGACTTTATTGTTAGGCAGTGCAAAGCCAAACAGGCATAAAGCCTATTCCTCATCTGCTATGGATATCCTGCAGGCCTATGAGAGATAAAAGGAAAAGCATGCACAAAATATGCCTTCAGCCTGAAAAGTATGGACCTGCCTAACACTTTAAGTATTGCAGCTTGAGCCTTACCTTGCAGTAATGCTGGATCTTTGCCAGTTGTACACTGTTGTTACCATACTTACATGATTTGTCCTCATTCTGACAATCCTTCTGACAGCTCTCTGTTAAGAATTAGATATTATGCTGTCTAATAACTCAGGTTGTTTCTTCACTATAAAATTTGGGTGTTGGGTGGTAAAACTAATTTTTGTGGCATCATATGACGAGCCAAAAATTTAACCAAAGATCCACCTAATTTCAGATTAAGAGAACAGGAATTCTGTCCTGATTCCTCACAGAAGTTTACTAGTATAAACTCCATCAATTTGGTACAGTTACACAAGCATAAAAGGAATGCAAGCAGAAAAGGAGATAGGACAGATGTCTCCAGAAATGGTTAGAGAACAAACCTGCAGGAAAAAAAAAAGCATATATTCTGTGGTTCATACACCACTGAAACCAGGAGAAAGGGAAGCACAGTCCACGGCATACACCACTTGGAAGCATCCCTTCACCTACATACAGGTGAGGAGAAACTTTATAGTATGCTTTAATCACCAGGTAGGATAAAATCTCAGAGCACCTATCCCCAGTGCACATACATGCCATTTTAATTTTCCATAAAAGAAATTATTTGGTATCTTGGCAGAGAGAGATACCTTTTAGATATGCTGGAATGCTGCCATCAATGGAGATAGAGAAAACCTCTCTTAAAGATTTGAGAAAAACAGCAAGGGGATGAATGCAAAGGTGAGAGCAAGCTCTTCTCTTAGCTCCATCACAAATTCCCTATATAACCCATACAAACACCAAAGCATTTTCAACTGCAAGACTGAGAATCTGCTGCCCAAGATAAATCTGTTTGCCATCATTTACAGTAATATAAAGATCAGTATAACTTTTTTGGAAGCTATGGGTAACGCATGATTAATTTGGCCCTCAAAAGCTTTATCTCTTCCCTTTTCCTTTACTACAGCTCTCTATTGTAAAACAGAAGCATATTTGCATACCTATCTCCATGAGCTGCTATAAGGATCAATCCCTAATGTCTGCAAAATACAAAACCTTTTTTATTACTGCCAGTGTAGGAGGCAGTGATCTCTTTTGTGATTTGGAGAAGCGTAGTACTGTAAGAAATTACAAAAATAGCTTTTTAATAGAGGTTTTAAAGGTACTTACAAAAGTTTAAGTGAAACTTGACAATCTTTTTATCCATTTAAAAAAGTACTTTAAGTTCCCACTTCAAGTAATGTAAAATAACCATAAAAAGAGCCTAAGACAAGATTAGAACCACCTTATTGAGTGCCTTATATTAAATGAAGTTTTAAAATTAGTTCCATTTGAAACTTTTATTTAAATATCTCAGGTTTTAAGAATCGATTGCTTATTTTCAGTCTGCTGCAGTCAGCAGAATTGCATTAAAGTCAGACCAGAGATCTGGCAACAAATAGATTTTGGAAGCTGATCCGATTGTCTTCTATAGAAAATGTGTTTGAACATGCTGAATTTTCAGTGTTTCTTGAGCACAACAACGATTACGGATATCAGAAACCTGACCTTCTGGCTAGACATCATAAACCTTATTTTGAAAGTTCCTAAGATTCCTCCATTGTTCACTCAATATTTTACTGTTGTCTTCCATATATACAGGGTGGAGCTAGTGATTTCATTAATCAGGAATCCTCACTCAATTTGATGCAGGTATCTTAGCACATTACAACATATATTATAAATACTCTGCTGTATCTACACAAGTACTTACTTAATTGCTCTTCTGATATATTGTACTGATTTTCAGAATGTATGTTTGAGTTGACCTATGGCAACATGGGATAGCATTTTTAAGGTACCATAGCTGTTGCGAGAATAACCTTCTTTCATTATTGGGCATAATCCAGGTTAAAATGAATGGTATTCTGGTAACCTGGGCATTTAAACAATTACTTTATGGTCACAGTCCAAGTATATTTTAAACACCATCAGAGATGAAACCCTGACAATACAAATTTATTATTGATTTTTGTTTATAACAATTACATTCTAGGGAATATGAAAAGAAAAGCATCAAAAAAGAAGACATAAGCCTATACAGAAGAGAAATAGACACCACATGCAACTCCAACTTCTTCCAAGCTTATAATAAAGTTTATCATGTGAACACTCATCCCTCAAAATAATACATTCTAAAACTAGCAATAATCTCTTCTTAGTTAACCATTTTCAACCATGCTTTCCTTTGTAGAGAAGTATGGAGTTTATACATCATTTGGTAGGCAAGTGTGCTGTGATACGCTTTTTCATAATAAAACATACATCTTTCCTCTTTTCCCCTCACAGAGTTTCTAATAGTTCATTCTACAGACCATGAAAGAATTCAGAATTAAAGAAATGCTTTGCTGTGTACCACTGCCATCTGCTGCTAATCTCTCCCTGTGGATATGTAAACTTTTATTTCAACATATATTTAACCCCCTAAAGAACTTCAGCTGAATTTGTACGGTCAATTCAATATTCATTTTATAATAGTTATCAAACAACCTCTTCTCATTCCATTATAAAGCTTCTGATAGCACATCTTGGCAGATTTACTGAGGTAATGGCTTTAGTTTCAGTTCAGTTTTTATAAACAAAATTATTTTCTTCTGCCAGTCAGTGTAAAAGGCTTATACTTTCAGTCTCATACAGAACCAGACTCTTCCAGAGAGGAAGTGTCCATCTCAGAGACTTCAACAATATACACATTTGCCATCTGTACTCAAAGATCTTCAGTAAGAACATGTTATTTCTAGAGGCCCATTTCTACAGCACTTCTGATACCCACTCGTTCACACTATTTCTAAGAAGTACATCATGTCAGAATGCAGAATTGCTGCATAGTCACTTTATTTTATAGGTACTTTGACTTGAGTTTCTAAATACATGTAACCAAGATATATCAAGATCTGCTGCATAAATGCCATCAAGAAGCAAATACATGAAAAAGAGCAAAGGGGACTGATAAAGAGGAAAATACAGGACTCACTGAGTCTCACTGATTTACAACTGTACAGCTAATTGAAGATACAAACAAATCAATTGGACAAGATTTGAGTTGCAGGAAAATGTACCTTCTCCCTTACACCTTGCCTTTTGAAAAAGATGGAGCCATATCTTTCATCTACAACATTTGGAGAACAGAATAGCTCCCATAAATGCTTGACATGATTCTTCATGCATTTTTAAAGCATCCCAGAACACTGGGGATTTCAGAACAGCTATTGTCACTGTTCTGGAATTAAAAAAAAATTAGTGTCAGAATAAAATGTACAGATAAGTCGGAAATAAAAAGGAAGCAAGAGTTAGGCCTCAGTTTCATGTTCACCATAGTCAGAACACAGTTACCTTAACTTCTAAAGACACCACTATATCATAGTCTAAGTGGATAGTTTTCAGCTTGCTAGCTCACATTCCCCCATATCTGAATAGTCCAGTTCCTCATGTTATACACACAGGCACATAGGTAACATGGAAAAAGACATCACAGAACCACCACTGGCTAGCAAAATCAGTGAGGCATGCTGTGCCCACATAGGCTCCCCAGGTAAGGTGCCATTGATCTTCTGACTACGTTTATAGAAATCTACTTTTTGCATTATCTCATTTTCAAGGGGTTTTGGAGGGCCTAAGGGAGCACTACAACATAGAAGTAGGAAACAGGCTTTCTGTGTTTCAATAGTGAAACCAGCTGCAATGCATTAACAAACACAGAATCTTACCTGCACTGTAATCCTAGAAGTCCTCACAAGAGACAGCACCGTTTTAAACTTCATGTCAGAAAATCTCACAATGAATGCCATCAAAAAAAAGAGATTTCACTTTTCCAATCAGAGATCCAAATTGTCAGGACCACCGCCTGTGTCAGGGCATTCTATACTAAACTTGTAGCATCTAAACAGTAAATATCGGTTTCACTTCCCTGAATCTCCTGAGGCTCCTCCATTCGACCACTGCTCCACTTCACTCCAATGAAGAAAAGATACACCTTGCTCTGATATGATTTGCTTTTTGCCTCTGTGACTTCCCAGGAGGAAACTTTTTCCATGCTTTGATCATAAAAAGCTCACCCAAGCAGTTGGAGCAAGTAAGCTCTACAGAGGCCCCCACTAACCGTAACTTTTACTTGTTGAGGGCTTCATGGAAAACTTATCACTCCACCCTCTTTTATATGCTGTCTTTTTCACCCTCCCAGAAACTTTAAGAGAGTACTGCATTACCTTTCACTGTGAGCATCTCACACTGACCAGAGGATGAATGAGCGGTATTCTCCAGTACTGTATTCCTGAATTTATTGGAACAAACAAGTTAGCTGGATTTTTATCATGACCCTACACTCAGAACTATGGAAGAAGAGCATGTATACAGATAACATGTTTATGCTGTCTTTAACTTAGGCTAATTAGAAAACTAATTCTAAAAACTTATTTCTTCCTCTTTTCCATTAATCAGGAAACTAAGAGAAAATTATTTCCATTTATGGAGGGCAGATACAATCCTCTCTACTTATTAACATTTTTGTCCTTCGATTAAGACCTCTTTAGAAGCAGTTTGAAGTGTTGCTTTTATATAAACAACTGCAGCTTCTAAAAAGTAAAAACAGGTTAATAACCAGCCACATGACTATTCAAAACAATTCAGTCCATTTGTGAACTTAAACTATTGCTATATCATCATGGCACTGCAAAAGAGCTGACACTTCTGAAGGGCCCTATTTACTTTCTCTTTGCCTGAAGAATATCCAGAATAGCTAATGTTTAAATAACATCTACATCATCTGCAAACACAAGATGAAATAATTCAGGAGAGGAAAGAATAAATATGGAAAATTAATTAACACAAGGCCCATGCACCTTAAAGAACTCCAGTTACAGGAAAATCTCTTTTTGCCCTCAGTTGTTACTTGGACTCTGGTTGAGGCTGGGCAGTAAAGCAGCACATAGAGAAACAGCGAGACTACTCAATTAGCTAAAACATCAGTTATGGGCACTGTATATGGCATAAAGACTTATGAAAGAATAATGATAGCTCTTCGTGGTCATTAGGGCAATACTAGGAGCATAGACAATTTTCAGCTGAAAACTGCAGCTTGAGCTGTAATTGAAATAGAATCACAGAGTCATAGAATAGTTAGGGTTGGAAAGGATATCAAGATCATCTAGTTCCAACTCACAGTAAAGAATTTCTTCATCAGGTCCAATCTAAACTTCCTCTGTTTAAGTTTGAACGTGTTACCCTTTTCCCTCTCACTACAGTCCCTCATGAAGAGTCCCTCCTCAACACACCTGTAGGCCCCCTTCAGATATTGGAAGGCTGCTATGAGGTCTCCACGTAGCCTTCTCTTCTCCAGGCTCAACAGCCCCAACGTTCTCAGTCTATCTTCATAAGGGAGGTTCTCCAGTCCCGTCATTATCCTCACTGCCCTCCTCTGCAATTGTTCCAACAGTTCCATGTCCTTTTTACATTGAGGATACCAGAACTGGACACAATACTCCAAGTGAGGTCTTACAAGAGCAGAGTAGAGGGGTAGGATCACCTCCCTCAACCTGCTGGTCACACTCCTTTTGATGCAGCCCAGGATACAGTTGGCTTTCTGGGCAGCAAGTGCACACTGCTGGCTCATGTTCATTCTGTCATCAACCAACACCCCCAAGTCCTTCTCCTCAGGGCTGCTCTGAATCTCTTTTCAGTCCAACCTGTAGCTGTGCCTGGAATTGCTCCAACCCAGGTGCAGGACTTTGAGCTTCGCATGGTTAAACTTCATGAGGTTGGCATCAGCCTACCTCACAAGTGTGTCAAGGTCCCTCTGGATGCCTCAATGACAGAAAGCACCTCCATAGCAGTCTTTTAAGAGGTAGCTTTCTGTCACCATGATCAGTTATGATGGTCAGTCTTAAAAAGTAGGGTTTAAATTTTTGGATTTGTCAGCTCTTCAAAAATATTATGTGGATTTCTGGCACTGTCAACTTAAAAAAGATATCCAACTTGATGGCTCTGCCCAATGATATGAGTAGAAGGGGAAAATAAAACGTATGTTAATTTCTTTGAGTGTAGTAGAAGTTGGAAACTGAGAGTGCAAAGAATAACAAGTTGCTTTGTAGGTGCTTTTGCAGTTATTATGTATCATATCTGGGAAGAATATTTATATTGGAGAAGAGAAACATTCAAGTATACTGGTATCTCATACACTCTACTGAAGTATCTAAAAAAGATACTTCCATCAAAATCTACAGCAGTGAACAAGTGTCAAGGCTGAAACACTGGGCCTACAGGAGCAGGATAGAAGAAAGTATTTGCTCGTCTCCTAAAGAATACTGGGTTGAGATTGCTACATTCACCTGCCAAGGTGAACCTTGACTGACAACCGGCGGACTTTTGTCGTGGTACAAGCCCAGCCGGTAAGTCAGTACCATGCAGCCACTCGCTCACTCCCCCCCACTCCCAGAGGGATGGGGAAGAGAATTGAAAAGATGTAACTCCCACGGGTTGAGCACTCCAGCTGCCACCAATAATAATAATGATAAGGGAAATAACAAGGGAAGAGAATACAACTACTCACCACCTGCCGACCGATACCCAGCATTACCTGAGCAGTGATCTAACCTTTCCGGGTAACTGCCCCCAGTTTATATAGTGGCCATGATGTGCTGTGGTATGGAATACCTCTTTGGTCAGTTTGGATCAAGTGTCCTGTCTCTGCTTCCTCCCGGCTTCCTCTCTTCCCTGGCAGAGCATGAGACTCAGAAAGTCCTTGGTCAGACTAAATATTACTGAGCAGCAACTGAAAACACTGGTGTTATCAGTGCTGTTACCAGGCTGAAAGCCAAAAAACACAGCACTGCATCAGCTACTAAGATGGAGAAAAATGACTGCTACTGCTGAACCCAGGACAAGCAGAAAATGTCAAATCATCAGGACTGAGATCTGTAAATGAGGTGAAGAACCTGACTGAGAATAAAACTGAGAACTTGTGATGATTTTCAGATAATGGAACAGAATGAAACTGTGCTGTTCTTGTGGTAAAACCATTCACCATCAATCATGCTGCCCAGTGCAGAAGCAGAAATAACATTGCTTTTGTGAAAGTGATACAGACAGTACAGAAATGTGCGTAGAAGATCACAAAAAAAAAGTATGAGTTCACAGTCCTTAAAAAAAATAGCGGAGGAAATTTCCTGCTATCTGAAAGAACTCCTAAAGCTGTTTTTGCTTAGCAACTGTCAGTGGCTACTGTGAAGAAAATCTACGATTAATTTCAGGGCCAAAATTCAGGGTTTCCAGTTCTTACTGTTGAGCTTTGAGGTAGAGTTGGCTGTGACCTTGTTCTGAAGAAAATCTTGAGGTCTTTACTGCAGTGCATGTTTCAAATCCCAGAAAGTGGTTATGGACAAAGATACCTGCTGCGACAATGAGTTGAAGAAACTCACCAGCTGGGAAAGAGACAGGGATGAAGTAACACCTCTGGCAATGCCTGATCAGAATTCAAATGAAAAGGTAACAGGGGAATACAAAAAAAGATCAAGCTTGGAAAGGCACATAATTATAATCTAGAGCATATGAACAGATGGCTACACCATCAATCAATGAATAAATAATAGTGCAATCTGATGTGATGGCATGATTGGATGAACTCAGATGACACCAGTCACACTCCACCTCATATAACTGAGTACCAGCCATGAAGCAGAGCAGGATGTGAGCACACTCATGCCCTATAAAACTGGAAATACAAAATTAGCAGGTTCTAAATGGCTGGATATATGAGCAGCCATCATGTCAATGAATTTGCATGTGAGTTATTACCTAGAGATAGGACCACCAGTTACAGAATGGCTCTGCAACTGAACTGGCCCTTAAGAAGAAAGACAAACCAAGAAATAGAGATGAACAAAAAGGGCAACTTGCACTGTGATTGCTCCTCTGAATGGAAAAAAATATGTTGCCACCAATACTGTTACTGGTTGCATTCTCATGCAACCCTGGCAAGTGAGTTCACTAACATGTGTCATCCACTTTGCTCCTTCCACTTCATGCTTCAGTTTAATTTCCACTACTGAAGTACAACAGAGTTGTTAGCTACATAGTACTTCAGATGCCACTGAAAAATCAGTTACACTTCCATTTTGTCATTTGATATGTCAGTGGAACAGAAACAGTCAAGAAGATTGACGCTGATCATAACCTGAATTGCCATGCCCAATCCTTGACAGAGGCTTGAATTAGTAAAAGTGTCATTCATTCAAGACTTTTGATTCTTCAAACTACTTGGAATGTGCATCAAAATGGTGGACACTTCACTGCTTGTAAATAAAACAATACACCGTTCCTTGCTGAACAGAATTTCCTAGACAGAAGGATTACTTCTTAAGAATCACATAAATTTAAGAGTGAACATTCATGGCTATTCTTTTAGTTGAAGAGTTGCGTACAACATCCCAGAAAATGTATTATCTTTAATCATGATGCTACATTTTTTTTCAGCATATTTTTAATACTGGTGTCCTTCCCTGTACTAAAGAAGATTTCTTTGTTTTAGTTACATTAGCATTCTATTTTCTATCTAGTTTCACTGCAATAGTTCAGTGTGCCTGCTATTTTCACCATCATTATAGTATTTGCAGCACCAAGGTTGTTCACTTTGTTTGAACACAATGGCAACACATACACATTATGACTAAAAAATAAAGAGATACATCAACCTAGTTTCTGCATAGCTGCAATGAATCCTTAATTCTTCAGAATGTTGCCATAGATAGTCATGTCTCAGAGCAAATCAGGACAAGAATAATCTTCTCTCTTAATGGACACTAGGCAAGCACATCAAAATCATTCAATAGTTTGTTTTCCTGTTTTGCCATAAATGCTGTTTTACAGGATCACGAACAACAAAGAGTCAAAAGCAAATATCACCAAATACTGTTAAATTTCTTGCCAATAACTTGCAATCCATCAAAAATGTTTTCATGGCAATAAGTAAATATTTATTCTTATTACAAAAATAACTAAAGAAAGCAGACATAGAAGAATCCACAGGTAACAGGTATCTACGAGAAGACAGCATCAAATGATGGGTTTATTAAAGTGTAATTCATGTGCTACATTACTTCACCCTACATTATACACTATATTAGACTATTATGCTTCATAGTTGTACAGAAAGACCACAACAGCATTTACAAGGTCAAAATGAAGCAAGTGTACATTTGGGACAGTTCTACCCCAAACTACAGCAATTAGATTGTGCCCACTGCCTGCACAGTTTGGAAGTTAAAGACAGTGTTTCTCAGCAAGAAGGTAAAGAGGGGCCCAGATTCAAACAATGACTTTAGCAAACACTGATTCCTGTGTCCAAAATTTTCCCACCTAACAATGAAAACAATAAAACTTGTTAAGATCTTTCCTGTTCTGCCTAAAAGATCCACAGACTATGTAAGTTTCCAGGAAGGAGAGGTTATATTTCTATGGCTTGTGTTCTCTGAAACATGTAATGCATGCACATATTCAGAATGTAGATCTTTCTTACTGCAATCAAAAATGTGTCTGTCTTCAGCATAAGTTCAGGCTTTGCTGACCATTCTGCTATATGCAAGAACATACAGACCAAAATATTCCCACCTTAATTTTTTTCATCTGCAAAATGGCAACCAGCCCATGAGACAAAAGGGTCATTATGGGAAAAGGACAGAGAAAATTTATGAAAATGAGGCAAAATGGATGTTAAAAGTTTAATAGGAAACAAGCTCAGTCTTTCACTGGTAAGTCACATAAAGATGGATTCATACTGTCCCACACATTCAGCGCTCCTAAGCTGAGAATATTTGTCTTTCATGGAAAGGGCACTTTCAGGGCCACCCAACATTGTCTGAATACCAATTTAACAGCAGCAGAAGATGCTGAGACTGTGAAAGAAGTGTGAAGTGACTGCTCTGTAAACATCAGGAATGGGAATATTTTAGAACAGAATTAGTGAATGAGGTCAAGAAAGCACAAGGATAAAGGAGATGTGGTTGAAATAGCCTAACCTGAATCTCTTAAAAGGCTTTTAAAAAATCCCTCATCAAAGGCTTCTATGGAAACCCAACAGTCAGAGCTTTAGGGAAGGTTTTTATGTTGATAAATAACTGGTTTAAAGACAGGGAACAGAAGGTAAATAGGTTAGCCAGACAGCTCCTGCAATGGAGGGAGGTCATTAGTGGAATTCATAGGGATTGTGCAGGGGATGCAGTCGTTCATCATATTCCTAAGCAACCTGATAAAATGGGTGAGCAGTGAGGTAAGAAAGCTTTATAATGATATTAAATTATGCACAGTAATAAGTATGATGACTTGCTGACTGTGAAGAACTGAGAAAGGTGCTCATGGAAGTAAGTCCCTACACAATAAAGTGACAGATGAAATTCTTTGTAGATGAAGGCAAAGTGATGAACAGGGGGCAAAATAATTGTAGGATCATTTATTAAACAATTGGCCCTCAGCTGACCATTATAGCTCAGGAGCAAGTTTTTGAGGTTATTAAAACAGAGTACCATGAAAACATGCTCTTAGTGCCACATGTTGTCAACACCTCCCATTCCTAATGAATGTTAGGAACTAGTGGGAAAGGAATAGAAAATAAGAGAACATTATTACACCACTGTAAAACAAACAGTTCCTTCTGTTCCATAGTGTAGTAGTTGTCATCTCCCTGTGAAGAAGGCCATAGCAAACCTGGTGAAACTGCAAAGAATGGCAATTAAGATAATCAAATATGCGCAACAGCATGCATGAGAGACAACTTACTAGACTAGAGATAAGGCTTGAATAAGGGATACATTAGAGTAACTATATGTCTACAAAATCATAAACAGCAGGAAGAAAACATACAGGGATGAAGTGTTTGTTGTCTCTTCAGTAAAAAAAAAAATACCTCAAGGCATCAAACTAGGTTAGTAGGAAACAAGGTAAAACAAACACAAGTATGTGGTTCCTTATACAGTGACCTCCAGAACTTGTTGCCAAATTCTGTGGATGTTAAATAAAGCACTGAGTTAAAGGTGAGATTGGGCAAGAATAGGAAAGAAACATCCATCAAGAGTTATTATATACACAAAACTGCATGCATTTGGAGTGAGGTTTAGAGGACATTACCACACGTGACTGACTTGTTCTTACTCTCCTGGTAGGTTTCTGCTCATAGCCACATTTTGAGGCAGGAGGAGGTTAGATAGATTTTTGGTCTGACCAGGTATGACTATTGTGTTCTCACAGATGTAGCCTGAGTTCTAACATAGTGCACATGACAGAAAGTTATGGTTTGGGAATCTGTAGACTTACTGTGTGCTTGCATGGGAGTAGCCATTCACTTAAACCTGTCAGCTCTTGATGTTAATAACATCAAGGGTGATATGGACAGGCTTCAGCCCTCTAGAGTGTTCTTTATGAGCCAGCCACAGGCCCCTCTATTAGCTACACTCTGACCAACCATGTAAGTCATGCTAGTCTCATAAATGGGAAATATAGGAGCTTCCTTCAGCAGAGGATGAAAATAAAAAAAAAACCAACCAAATAGAGAAATCTCAATGAAAGGAACAGAACAAAATCTATTTCTTTCAAAACTAGCAAAGCTAGAACACATACTGGTGTGAGATTTATCCTCTGGAATTATAAGACTGAAAACCTGGTCCATCTGGCCAGGTAAGTACATATTCTGGAGCATTTTCAGCTAGCACTAAAAATCTCAGAGAACAGAAAATTGTTCTCACAGAACAAATAAGGTTTATCAAGGGGAGCAGCATTCTACCACAAGTTATATATTGTGATGTGTAGGCATGCTCACCTAATGAGTTGACTCTTTTGCCTGAAAACTGCACAGAAGCCGAGGCAACCTGTGTGTATGGTGGTCACTGCCCAGTTCCACTAATGAGGAGAAGTAGGTGTGGATTCATCACTTAGTAATAACCTTCTGAAATCTTAATACTATGTCCTGATAGGAAGTCTTAGGTAGAAGGTCTCCAACTCCATATCCATCCAGGGGGACAAGATGTGTCAATGTCAGTCCTGGATAATGGGTCAGTGAAACAAGATGTGACCTATCAACCTTCCATCTAGACTACGCTGGAAGTACCACTCCCTAAATTCCTACTAATTCCTCTGCTAAAATGATGAAGGACAAAAATGGTCCTGGTATTATTCATTGTCCCAAAAGAAGGAAAAGTCAAACTGAAATCATGTGAAAGTGTCAGGAACAACAGCCAACAATCGTGACATTGATTCAACTTACACTGTGAGACATTGTGCCAAGCACTGTGCTAAAGCACAGTGCTGAGAGAAGTCTTGGCTTCTTCTTTTTAAAAAGAACATGCTGGTACAGATTTGGTAAATACTAGTTTCATGAATAGTAAATTAAATCATCCTTTACTTCATCACATCTCTCAATGTGATACCAGTATTATTCATAATGCAGGGCCAATATGTAGTCTGTGGAGAGCCAAAAAAAGCCATCACCCAAAGTGGAGAACAACAGTTTTGACAGTCTAAAAGCCAACACTGCCAGGGAAGAACAAGGAAAGCAGGCAGTTCCACCACACCAGGAGGTTGTGAAAAAGAGGAGGTTTTCATTGTACTCTCTTCTCTGTGTCAATGTTTTGTGCCATCCACTCCTGTAGGTATACACTCCAAGCATGCCTTACGACACGTGCTGCATCCCTCATGAGAACACAGCTGCAGCAGGCTGCTCAATTTTACAGAGAGGGGTCAGGAGGCCACCCGACTCCAATCATCAGAGATTCTGCTCTGGAATCAGCTCCTTCCTCAGCCTACTCACATTCTCCCAGAAGTTGGCCATAATTGCTAGTTTTATAGGCTTGCCTGGGTGGAATCCAGCCTTTTTTCAAAGTCACCCTGCTGTGCTGAATCCTATGGTGTCTTCCTCAAAAATACTCTCCATGAGAACAGAATGCACATTTTATCAGAGCAGGAGAGCATGTCAAAGCAGGTGCATCATATACTTGCTTGGCTTCAAAGAGGAAAAAGTGCAGAAATGGGGTTGGTATATTGAACTCATTTTCTTCACAGCCTTATTTAGAATATCTGCCACTGCAGACTTCAGCAGAGATGACTGTTAGTAGCAGAAGTTCCTGACCAGAGGCACAAAGAAGAAGCTCCTGTGCTCCCACGGCATGGCCCCATTCTTACTACACACAATGGAAAGAGCACTGCTGATTTTACTAGGAATTGAGTTAGACTCTGTCAACAAACCATTCAGTCAGCTAGAAAATGTTGAGGGGGAAGGCTCAATTCTGCCTTTTAAATCCAAAACAATCAGCAATTCAAAACATGTTTTCTCATTTCAGGCACTTTCCTGACTTACTAAGCCTCTCCTTGCTGTACTAGGACAATATTATTGTTTACTGGTTAGTCATTTTTAAAATGTAATCTCATCTGTTCTGCTTTATTCCTGATTATTTCCAAGGTTCCAAATTAAATACAGAATAAGATCTTAATTCCATTATGGTTCAAATGCACTGAAGTGAAGGCTACATCTGCTTTTTCACCTTCTCTTTTGTAGTCTAAGGTTGGGTGGCTTCTTTACAGAAACTTCTTTATTATTCGAAAATATAAGCATTGCTGTGAATGAGAAAGATGTGCGAAGGTTCCTTTACGGATTTGTTTTCCTTTCCCATTTACAAACAGGAAAGGAGAATTAGATAAAATATAATAATCCCACAGAATATTTATGTCACTTTGGTACCAATACCATGCTGAACTTTCCATGCAAAAAGTCAAGCAATTTCAAATATTACAAACAATATGATAATTTCTGTTCATAGAGAATAAGACTGCTTAAGCTGTTTTGGAGGTTTGCATGTCTGATCACCTCTATTACTAATACCTCTCTACCTGATATTGTAGCTTTTTTTGATGTTCTTATGCTTAGCTGCCCTTAAATACTGTGATTTCCATTTACTGATTCATACACTTTGCCTATAGATTTGCCCTGTAGTAGCAATCGCACTATTCTCTTTTGCTCTGAAGATCTAAATACCAATCACCAAACCTCTTAACTGTCTTCATGTCCTATAACATCCTGACCCTCCAATCCCATGCCCTTTCCTGTTCCTAAAAGCTAACAGAACCAGCCCAGCTTACAAATAGTCTCCTCTTTTCACACTGGCTCTCCCACTCTTCAGTGATAACTCCTTCCACTGCTGTAATCTGCCATTCACAGTACAATTGTGCCACCTTTGCTTAAAAGACCCAAGAGGGCTTTGAGTACACAGAAAAGGATTAGGATTCTGATGCCTCTTGAATCCAACAATTTCCATGCTTTGTATAGTGCTGCATGAAACAGTTTTTCTCAAGAAAATGGGAAAAGAGGAACTGAAAAAAATTGAACATTACCTAATATAGTGCAATTTGTACGTAGCCTACCACTGGAGTGCTAAACCACACATGTATGATGAGCATGACCCCCTCTTAATTTAGTTTAGTTTATGCAGCATCTCTTCCCATAGTGGGATAAAGCTGTGGAATCCCATAAAAAAAACGTTCAAGCTAAAAGTATTCAGAAGCAGCCATGCATTTTATAACTGATTCATAAGAAATCCACATTAATGCACCAATTCTGCAATGTCCATACTGTAATGTATGTACAAATGATTTGCTCTGCGCTTGCTTTTCAGGGCCACCATTTTGCAGAGCATAATTTGTCTTGGACAAACCACTGCCACATAATGAACAACAAGCTGAAAAAATCGTTGATGCTTTTCTTTTTTCTTCTGTCTGCTCTACAGTATGTTCAAAATACGTGGAGGATAGAAGATAAATTGACAGAAAACCAGATGACCCTTCTAACACTGCCTGTACAGTCGTACAGACTATAGGCTTGGCATCCTACAATAATTCCTACGGTGTTCTCTCCTAACACATATCAATCACAAGATTTATCCACCTTGTCTGGTTTCTTTGCTTACATCAGAGATTGCTACACTCACTAGCTACATACAGTGCTGCGATACTTTTTCCATAAATTTTCATTTGATATGCAATAAACATTCACCATCAAGCAATGCTCACACTACTAATTAATTCCTCTAAAATTATGCTGATTCTATGAGTAAACAAACAGAGGTATCAATAAATCATTAGGGGGGAAAAAATAGATTAATTCAAACCAATTCTGCTTAAAAATCATGAACTTCTTTCCCCAATTTCAATTAATTTTATAGTCATAATTGTTAAAATTCTTCCATACACTAATCACAAAAATCTAATCTTACTAAAAAATACAAAGGAATCCATATTTTATTGCTTTGTGTTTAAGAAATGCTTTTCCTGAACAATAAAAACATGTGCACGGTTAGCTGTCATTTTCTGGTTCTTTTTCACTAAGCTGATCTCTGGGTCACCCGTATTTCAGGAGGGGACCTTTATAACAGTGATAATCCAACTGAAGGCTTTATACTTCTAAATCCTTAATTAGAGATAAACTTAATCTGATAATTTCATACCTTCAAATTCTGGGATGCAACTGGCTTGCTTGCTCTCCCTCATGTCCATTGATCTTTGTCACATCTTCTTCTTTTTTAATCCTTTTCATTAGACTTGCTTACCATAAGCTGTTACTCACTGTTTCATCAGATAGCAATTCATGGTGCTATTCCATAACACCACTGTGCTGTTCCCACAGAAGTCAATAACAAAATTTCCACTCACAGCAGAAGAAATGAATTGTTGCTCTGATACATTTTAACTGAAATGTTAATGCTGGACTCCCAGCTAATTAAGTGCTCTGCCATTATGCTACTTTGCCTTTGTTGATTTTCTATTTGTGTGGCTTGAAATACTTGAATGCTCCAAGAAATTGAGTTTTCTTTCTTCTCCTCTTTCCCTTGAAACCAACAGCACATTCCTTTTCTTTTAAGATATAATATTATATTTCTTACCATCCATGCTGTGACAAAATCTCCCATCCAAGTCCCAACTGCAGCTACCTTCATAAAATTTTCATTCCTGATGCCCATGAAGTCTGTTATAATGTATGCACTGTGGAAACAAGAACACAGACTGTAAGCTATACGCATTTGCTTAATGCAGTTATAAAGAACTTGCTTTAGTGACAAAATTTATGACTAGCTGTGAAAGATTTCCTGTGTTTTCATAATCACTTTTTCTGCTATATCTGAGTCTTGACATCAAACTGGATCAGGATGGGTCAATTCCAGTTAAAAGTGGAAATGTGGATCTGCTTTTACAGCCCATATCTCCTATGAAGGTGATAACAACAGAAAAAGGCTTTAGATTATGTAAGGCTTTTGGAAATATAAACCATTTTACACTTTTTACCTCTTCCTTTGTACAATTGGAATTGCAACATTCTTGAAAATGGTGGCTTTGTGAAATCTTTATGAAGAAAAATCAGTATCTTTGGGATCTCTTTAAAAAGACAACGGTGCCGCTTGACTTCTCCCTCTACCACTTATAGAACCACGTTTTTCTAACACAACAGTATAAGCAAGCTTTTCAGAATTTCAGTGAGATGTCACTGCTTCTTTATTTATACTATGTATTTTCATAGGTATATGTTAAATCCAGAAGAAGCATTTCCATTCTGCTTAATTAATAATACAACACATAGGATTTAAAATTGCACACAGTAGTTTAACTTCTACTTTCACGTTCATCAAGGTGATATAAGGATAATTAAGAAGGTAAAGTTACTTGTGCTGAATTAAAAACTTTGTGAAGAAAATCATAGCTTTTAATATACTGAATATCTTTTGCTAAAAGGCTTTTATAGTGTTTAAAAAGAGATGATTCTCCTCAAGAGCTAACAAATTGAATAATGATAGCAATTATATTTCAACTTCCCAAGTGGTACCTTTATTTTCAAGATACCTGTAAACATTGCACATAGAATGTTATGCCTATTTAAGGGTGCACACAAGTGACCTAGCAGCATGTAATAACTTTCTTGAGCATTGTGTTATCCATTATTCAAATTCTACCCCTACAGAATCATAGCATCACAGCATCATAGAATGGTTACGGTTGGAAGGGACCTTAAAGATCATCTAGTTCCAAGCCCTTGCTATAGGCAGGGACACCTCACACTAGACCAGGTTGCTCAAGGTCCTAGCCTTGAACACTTCCAGGAATGGGGCAGCCACAACTTCTCTGGACAAGATGTTTTAGTGGCTCACCACATTATATACCAAGCGTTGTAATAACGAGGACCTAACAGACCATATACCTACAACTGGATCTGTACAAGCTGATTACGCTTTCTGGGGCAGTCCTGTTAAAATCTAAATATTTGATCAGGACAGAGAATCTTCCTAGCACAAATCCATGCACAGCACCACCTCACTTCTTAGATACAAGTTAATATGTTTTTGAGTAGGAATATTATTATCACTTCATTTTATACATCATGGCCTTTCAGCTAATATGTCACTAACAAAAGCATCGTCCTTTTTTCTTGTCTGTTGAACAGCATATAAATGATGGCTCAGATTTTCTGCTGCAATTAGAAAACAAACCCAAATTTTTGTCTAAACTAGTTTTAATAATGCTGCATGTAGGCTTGCAGATAATAAGATCATCAATATTGTAAATTCACTCTATTGTAAATAAGGATGTAAGAATACAAGAAAAGCTACACTGCACTGGGTCAGCCCAAAGTCTTTCTCTTTTAAGGTCTTGTCTCCAAGAGAAGGCAACAGCAGATACCTAGGGAAGACTGTGAGACCAGGCAAGCACACCCCTTCCCAGATATATTCTCCCAGACTCTTTATAACTGGGAATCATTTGTAATTCCCTTTCTTCCTGGGTATGCTGTTCTTGTAACATCTGTGAAGGTGAAAAATTATCAAGTCTGCCTTCCCTAACAATCTGACTCGTTAACAAAGAAGGCATGACAATAAATGTCAGATGTAATGATGGCTCCCAAAACCGAAAAATATCTTTTTCATCAGTGTGAAACACATACAAAAATCACTCGCCTTTTTATTCACATTTCTCAAACGCATTATACAGTCTCATATGCATTATACATGATTACAGGTGTACAGAAACTAAATAAACAGCTGCACAATGCTCCTGAATAACAGACCACTTGGGTAACTCCTACAGCCCCATCACATCTAGTGGGGCTGCCACGGACACCAATAGCTGGCTGATGTACAGAAGACTCAAAAAGGTTGAGAGGGCACTGATCACTGAATGTAGATATTAGCAAGTAGAAGTTATATCAAACCAGATATAAGCTATTTTTTGATGGAAATTGAAATTCTGCATGTAGTCATTGTTTTGGTGAATGTTAGAATTACCTGAATGCTTATAACAAGGCCAGATGAGCTGAGATACATAGAAAAGCCTTGAAAGCACCAGATCGCCCTAACAGTCCTTTTCGTAATTTGCAACATGAGCATTTGAAACACAAAAGCATCCAAGAAACCTAGTATAAACTGTGCATCGTAGTCTATAAGTAATTAAGTCCTAAATTAAATACACAAATTGACAGACTATTTAACACTAAGAGTCAAAATAGCATATTATTACAAAGAAACTCTTAAGAACAATCTGTGCATATCTTACATGCATATACTGCTTGAAATACACCTACAATCTTTTATGGAACAGGGAAAATATTTTTAGCCCTGTCATTATCTTATTAAAAACATTAATGAAATACACTGCTATTTCATTAAATATTAGCATTACATCCTGTGTTTTTTATGCTCTCTGCAGCATTCTTTTAACTTCAAAGCACAAAGAGTGATTGATTTTTTTTCAAAAATATGGATTTCTGGCTGCTAAAAATGAAGGAAAAAGAAACCTCCATTTTTAATGTTCAGGTTTTAGTTTAAACACAAATGAGAGCGGCTGACATTTTCGAAAAAAGCCATGACTGCCTGATGATGTTACCAGGACATATATTTTGACAGTACAAAAAGTGAACTTAATTCTATTGTGGAAATATCCCCACTTTTTCCTGCTTTAGCTAGTGATTAGAGCAGTTTTCATTAATTGGTTAGTCTGCTTCCTGCGCAGGACCCTTGTCTGCACCTTGCAGGAGGGCTAACAGCTGTTCGGTTCCAGTTAAATGGTCAGCCTAGAGTTTCTATATCTTATCAACAGACTTCTGATTTCTTTGCTGTACTTGTATTCCATAGCAAGATGCATCCATACTGCATGAATAGCACAATCTAAGGAAACACAGAGTGAAAAACACAAGAGCACATAACAGTAAAAAAAGCTCAGGAATGGACAGGGTATGTATTAATGATTAAAGGCTGAGGGGCCAACATCTACGAATATTAGAGACAAAGGACAAGTTTGCAATTAGGATTTGGGACAAACCCACTATTAATCTTTGACAGTAAGACTGCAAAGAGCTATTTCCCTGGCTTTGCAGCTTCCAGTCTACCATCATGAGATGCTGCCTACATCCATGTTGTTGCAAAAGATGTCAGTAACAGTAAGTCAGTGAAAAGATATATAAGCTCAATGTATTTGATCACTTTTCTGGAGTTAGCAGATAAGTGGGCACAGAACAGACAAAAAGAGAGAAAGAAAAGAACTAGTCCAGAGAAATTTTCAAAGGAAGATATCAGAGCATTGCTTCAAAGAAGGATGACACTTCAGAAGCTGCTAAAGTGGCTAACAATCTGAAAGCAAATGGGATGTTTTAAATTTTAAGATGGGTAAAGATGCACAAACTGCTGTGGTGTTATCAGGATCATTCTATGTGCTGGAACTAAAGTCATGGCTGAAACTCAGTGCTGAGATGGTTTATTCTTGACCATCAAAGGTATCTAAAACTGGGATATAGCTTGAATTCAGGCATATAAATTTAAGCATGCACCAGGGATCCACACTCTCAGTAGTGCCCAGTCAGAATAGTAAATGCAGATTAGCACATGATTTGTCCTTATGCAGCTCTGGGCATGCTAGGTAAAGGATTTGATTGTCTTATGTTAAGGCAGAACAGGTAGCATGTCAAAACAGCATGTTTACTTCTCAGAAGGCCTTTCTAAACCTACATGACTAAAAAATTCCAGGTACTGTGATGTATCCCAGTCTTCAGATGATAATCCAAACAGATCTGGATCTCTTGTAAGGCCCATGACACATCTGACAGCCCACACACATTTGAAGTGAACCCTCAATCTCCACGGAATGCAATGACAGCATAAACACAGAGGAAGTTTTAGTTGCCTTTTAATGCCACTTTAGTGGCCTTGATGCACCTTAACTACACTTCAGCTGGCTCTTTGTACACTCTAGGGCATCAGAGGCACTAGGCTGGCACAGAACCTACAAGAATAGCATCTATAAAGAACGGTAACTTAAGGCTCTTCAAAAAGGAGGGGAAGTATATATACCTTTAATGTTGAGTGATAGGAAGTCTGTACATGTTCTGGTATGTGCTTTTGTGAGGCAGCTTTATTATCTGGCATTCTGTCTACATGGAACTCATCTTCCTTGGTGTACCTGACAAAGTGAATACCTTAACAATGGTCAACAAGTGACAGCATGGGAGTTCACCCTGCCTGCAAATAAGTATGCAGTTAGACATGGCACCCCAAGCTTCTTCAAATTTAGCAAGGGCAAAGAGCAGCAGAAAAATTAAAACATTCATAAAAGACAGCAGATATGTTCCTTATCCATATTTGTCACTCTAAAATGGCAGAATAGCAAATGAGACACTTGGTAGCACTTTGCTCAACTGAAAAGCCATCATCTCCTGCCAGGAATTGATGCCAGTATCACAGGGAACTGGAAGATACACAGAAACAAGACCTGCTGCCCTACACATTGTCATATCATAATGAGAATGGCATAATGTATAGATAGCAACAAACAGAACAGAGAGCACCACAGCTAGCTATACAGTCGCTAACCATTCCCTGCACACACTTCAGAGATGAAACTTCCGCAGCACTGGAACAGAGAGAATTAAAAGGAATTTTACTTGATGAGGTACTCAAGAGAAAGAGCCACAAGAAGCTCAGCAGACTCATCTCCAAGACACAACAAAACTAGGATGCAAAAAGGGCTTGGCCAAAGCAAGAGAGATGTATGGCAGAGCACCTGAGGCTAAAATGGATTGATGCTGTAACTGAGCACATGGGGTTTTTTAAATAGGCCAACAGAACAGTGTCTCTGAAAACCTCTTCCCATCAGACTACAGGCCTGAGGGCTGCCTAACTTACTCTGATGAATTGGCTTTTAAAGCTCAAAAGCCATTTGAAGTTCTGCTGCTAGGCATGTACAGGAGCTGCTTGCTCTCCATAGGAATAAGCCATTGGTTTCTAACTCACATCCTATATTGACTGATATCCGTAAAGTGGTTAATCCTCAACTTAGTTTGCCTCTGGAGCTCCATTTGTGAAGTGTTTTGCAAGCCTGCCTATAAGACAAGGCCCATTGAAAAATGCAGCGAATTCCATTTCTGCCTGTTAATGTAGAAGAGGTGCATGCATGTAGCTTAAATTGTAGGGAACACAAGAGATCCAATCCCTATTCCAAGGGACACTGGTTCAACGTGTTTCAGTTATAGAATTGCATCTCACTGTCACTCTCAATAAGAAAAGTAAAGGTGATGACCAGCTCCTATTAGAATAGTATTATTTTTGTAGATGCCACTCTCTAAGAGGATGAGAAATATGTATTTCAGCCTCCTGTAGACAAGGGATGAATGAGGCTGTGGATCCCATTTCTTGTACAAGTATTGTCTTCCACACATAAAACAGGCATTCCCTTTCCATCCCTTTTAGAGAAGTGGAATGGATGCCACTGCTCAGGATAGAGGTTTGTACTAGATCACAAGTACAGTCCTAATTAAGGTGCTTCAATCAAGCTGGGACAGGATACATTCATGTACTTATATAGCTTCTTTACTGCAAATAGTAGAAGTTTCTTCTCTGTGTTTTTACGGATCCTATAACAATAACCCTCAAGAACTTGATGTCCAATAATCTTGACTTCTCCTGAGGGAGCAGGTGGTATTCATACAGATTAACTTTTGCCTAATGATGCCTTCCTAAACTGTCTCCATAATCAATGGATTTGACAGCTATTCAGACTAGGATGTTAATTTATATGATTGTCACATATGGCACCACTGAGGACCAACAGCTTACTTCTAAAGAATTTGCAAAAGGTAACTCATTACAGCAGGGCTATTGCCAGGGGATGTGACAATCTGCATCTCTCCTGAGGAAATCACAGGGGTCTGAAATTCCACAAGTATTAAGGACCACCACTATGGAAGGAATGTGGGCTCTTTTGGCTAAAGGTAAATTCTGGTGAGAGCTGGCACATGATCCCAGCTAGTTTAAATGACAGAATTTGCTACATCTACTTTTTTTTATGCCAAACATTAAATGGCATAAATAAAACCAGACTACCAGTGACTGAGTTGGGAATTTAACCCACATTACTCACCTCTCAGATCAGCAACTTTCTCCATCATTATATAAGTGCTTTGATGAAAATGATGTACTACAGCTGCGTACTTCACTACAAAGCACTTCCTTTGGACTGGATAGTCTTGGAAAAAGCATAAAAGGTGTCTAACAAATGAGTTCAACAACTTGGTTTTTCAGATTTATCATATCTCTGAGATATATTTTCCAAATTTTCCATTATTTTTACTATTCTTGTGCAATGTGTTTCATCACATGTATCTTCTGTTTAGTCAGAGAAAAGAATAACAGCTGCAGAGTGCATTTAGCATCTTTCTGCAGCAAATGTTATGCTACTCAGCCAAGGACAGGTTTGCCTGAAACACTTCTAATGCTGATGTGCTAATAGATGAATGCTCACCTAAATATCAATAGCACAGCCTTAACCAGCCCCCATCACGCAATCACACAGACGCAAGCATTACAGGTCTACATATGTAGCTGTTTATGCTGTTAATGCATAAGTGGCTTTTACTGTAGCAATGAAATAAAGGGTTGCCTCTTACATGTCTCTTTGATAACTACAGGAGAGGATTATGTATTTACTTACTGCCAAATGAATTCCTTATTGAAACTTTTTTTAGTGTGCAAAGAAGGTAAGAGAACTGTACCGGTTTCTAGCATCTCTTTTACTAGGCTAGTAAAATTCTACAACTAATCCACAAGGCTATAGTACAAGCTGGTACATTACATGTCTTATTTGACTGACTCCCATTTGCCTATATACTAAAGCATCAAAATAGTTTTACAGTGAAAAGGCCCCAAAGCAAGCACAGGTGCTCAGGAACACAAACAGGACAACTAGCCTTAGGCATACCCATTCTGAGGGTTTAGAGAGGACCTTGACTCATCAAACTGTAGCACACTCTGCAGATACAGGAGTAAGTTTTGCAGTCTCAGCCCTTGCTGTATGCATCCTGAGAAGGATAATGAGTGCTGATTTTCACAAGATGCTAAACAACATGTATGTACATTGAAGAAAAATGCATACTCAGATTCTTCATTTAGAAAAAAATATGTAAACTGTTTTTTGGGGTTTTTCTACATTTGTCAAAATGCCATAGGTTTGCTTATCTTAAACTACAGATTTATTTGATGAGTGGCATTTTATAAATAGCAACTAAAGTTTGAAAATAACATTAACAACTTCAGAGAAGCTAAGGAATGTAACAGGCAATGCATTTGGGAAGGTTAAGCTAGGTTAGTTACTTAGCAAGAGAGAGATGCAGTAAAATACTTTCTTATAAATAAATATTTAAACAAACACTTGGTTTTAAGCACAGCAAGATACTAGTAAGAATGGCTTTGAACAATGCTTCACTGGCTGAACTCTTCAGAATGGGACATGGCTTACACATGCATTCCCAGAGTTGACATGTCAGCACAGCTAAGGATAGAAGTGCTGTCATATTCTCAGAACTGGCAGTTGTAAGAAAAAGATAGATTCACTTTGAAAAAGAAAAAAGAACTGCTCATATCATTGCCAGAATACAAACAAAATTAAATGATGCAGTCGGAGCTTCACCACTTTGATGAAGTGATTTGATAACATTTAAAACATTTGTGAATTCCAGTAAAAAATGTGTACTTTCTATCTATTTCAGTCTTAGGGTTGGCAGAAAAGTTTCGGAGCATTATTCTAACACTGAATAAACAGGTAACTGCAGTATTACTGCTCTTCAGAAAGGAAAAATTAGAAAAACTTGAACTTGCTGCAAAACACTGAATGGGCTCTGCTTGTAAGCAGCAGCCCAACTGGGAAAGAGAAAGCAGCAATATATTTTAGGAAATTATAGTAGAAACTTGTAATTATCAGCAGATAATGCAACTTTACATATGAATTTTTTTTACTTATTAAACTTCCCTGAACCATCGATAAACCTTTATTTTTTAAGTAAAATAATGAAATGCTAAAAACCCACAAACATGCTGCAAGTTAATGAACTGGAACAAAGAAATGGCAGCACAGAATCTCTGCTGACAGACTCCCATCATAACTGAAAAGAATTTGAGCTGGCTCTGAAAAAAATCTGTAAGCCCATAATGTAAAATAAATTGTGACATTTTCCTGCAAGTCTTTTATTCTTTTAATAATTTACCATAAACAAAATTGATACTTTTGCTTATTTAATGGCAGTGTTTTAAGGCTTTATAAAGACTAATATTAGTTTGAATTTTCAAGGGTCTACTGTAGCAACTGGGTGAAGCAAGCACCATGTGCCCCTAGCAAGGAGGTTGGGACTATGTTATCTTAAGGTCCTTTCCAACCCTATTCTATGATTCTATGTACCTTCTTTCAATACTTTATTTTCAGGGACTACTGATACCCTGCAGCTGGATGACAAGTGGCCAAAGAATTGTCAATTCAGCATGAACCAGAGGACTTCTAGCATTTTACTGAACACTAGAAGACATTGCAAAACTCTCCACATTTGTGACTGGAATGAGGTAAGATGCTTCCCTCCAGCAAACACAGGACCACTAGTTGAACCTCTTAGATGGAGTCTGAATTTCAGAAGTAACTGGTCTGCGTATGCCTATTTTTAAAGCAGTGAAGACATATGATTCACCTTACAATCTGCATTGAAGTACACGAATTTGCAGTGAAGGAGTGCAATTGCGGCGAAATAGGTTGAAATGGTTTTGTTTTGTTGGTTTCGGGTGTTTTTTTTTTACTACATCAGTACAGTGTGGCAAATTTTAATTTTGACATTTCTGTTTCCAGAGTTTTGCTGCAGAGATATGTCAGAGTATCTGAAGCACAGGAGACATCCTGTATAGGCTAGAAGGTGATATCCCTGACACACAGGCTTTAAATGACAATTTCAAATCTATTCACATTACCTTTTATGTAAGTTATGAAGACACTCAACTTGTCTTGTGTGCTTGTACTGCCAGGGCGGATGGTACCTCTGTCTCTTTCTTCAAAATTATTGAGTAAAAAATGGTCAGGAGTATTTTATAATGATTATAAAATGGCAGGTTGTCAGAGTCCACAATCACTTGAAGGAACATATCGCTTTAAATAGGAATAAGAATTTGACAATATGAAAAATGTAAAAACCTTGCCAGTTCCAAAATTGAAAATAATCTTTTGGTTTGATTTAAAAATGAAGTTATTTATACCGAGAAATTTTTAGCTTCATTTCACAGAATCACAGGCTGGTTTGGGTTGGAGGGGACCTTGAAGGTCATGTAGTTCCAGCCTCCTCTTTTAACCTGTTACTACAACTATTCCAGCTTTCTTTCCAAATCTGCATACCACAAGCACTTTCATTATTTTCATTTCTTCTTCTGGTTTGGGGCACAACATCCTTTTAATCTGCAAAAATTCTCGAGACTCAAAAAATGGTTTACGCCCAAATCACTTTGCATTGGTATTTACTGTTCAAGTTTTTTCTTTCAGAAAAATGTCTTTCTCTTTCTATCTTAAACTGCAACACTGAATAAGATCAGATACTCCTTTAGAAAATTCAAACTTTAACTACAGATATGAAAATGTTCATCTTTCAAAAGCAAGGCAATTTAAGGCTTAATTACATCTAAGCAGTACCAAAATCAATTTCCACCTTTCCATTTTCTACTTAAATATTACTTTTTCATGAGAAATTACCCAGGTTTTCTTATGAACCAAGTTCACAGTATATAAGCAAAGTTGTGAGAGAATGACTGTGTTGGTCCTATAATGACTATTTTGAAATAGTCTAAACAAATCTGGGACTTTGTACCACGACTGTTCAAATTGTAAAAAATACTACAGAAATGTCAAGGTTGTAGAACACATTATTCAACCAAAGTGAAAAGTGCTTATTTGAATTACTCTATAAAGACAGTAATATTTGAAAGGAATGAGTGTGCAGTTCTGGTGTCCTCAACATAAAAAGGACATGGAACTGTTGGAACAAGTCCAGAGGAGGGCCACAAGGATG
>JASSUY010005923.1:0-110461 GCA_032466535.1 Forpus xanthops | reverse complement strand
CTTCAGATATTGGAAGGCTGCTATGAGGTCTCCACACAGCCTTCTTTTCTCCAGGCTGAACAGCCCCAACTTTCTCAAGCTGTCTTCATACGGGAGGTGCTCCAGTCCCCTGATCATCCTCGTGGCCCTCCTCTGGACTTGTTGCAACAGTTCCATATCCATTTTATGTTGCGGACACCAGAACTGCACACAATACTCCAAGTGAGGTCTTACAAGAGCAGAGTAGAGGGGCAGGATCAACTCCCTCAACCTGCTGGTCACACTCCTGATGCAGCCCAGGATACCATTGGCTTTCTGGGCTGTGAGTGCACACTGATGGCTCATGTTCATTTTCTCATTGGCCAACACTGCCAAGTCCTTCTCATCAGGGCTGCTGTGAATCTCTTTGCCCAACCTGTAGCTGTGCCTGGGATTGCTCCGACCCAGGTGTAGGACCTTGCACTTGTCTTGTCACCCTCTGGTTTCAGGACATGGTCAGAGCTAACATCTGGACCTGGGCCGCAAAATCAGTTTAGGCATACCTTTACAATCACCAAATCTTATTTTGCATTAACTGCGACAAGAATTTATAGTATTTGTGCTGTTTGGTGCAACGCAGGGTGCCACGGCTTAAGTCTAGCCTTTTTTTTGATGTTGTTTTACCAAATGTATCAGAGCTCTGTAGATTTTGTAAATTGATAGATCCTTCTGCAGAAAACTGCAGCTTCCAGGGAAAGACTCCAAGAGCTGAGACACAGAACTGCTTCCAGTACTGAAGGAGGTTGATTAACAAGACAGAAACCCTGTCGAGATCGGAGCTGTTGTAAGGACTCCTGCTGAGTTTATAATCACTGCAGGAATCCTGAACCTTATCTAACCCCGTGCACTAATTTATAGCAACTTCTTCAAAGTGTAGTGACTTGTCTGTCCAGCTGCAGGCACACACATTGAGGACAGAAAAACTTCTAAGAGAGCCTTCGATGTAAATAACTCCAGTAAGACCAAGTTATAGATGTAATGTCAAATCAAGAGAGAAAAGCATCTTGATGGTAGCTGTAAAAGACAATTCCTTATATGCTTCTGCATTGCTGGTGGAGAGCATGGTAAAAAACTTTCAAGTGCAAAATAAGAGTTAAGACTACACAAATATCCTTTATTCCACCATGCCCGGAGCAGTTGCTGCCTGGGTTCCTGAGACACAGCCAAAGCCGACCTAGTCACTTCCTCTCTAAAACACACACTTGCTAAGCAGGATTAGTAATTTTGGCTGACTTCTATTTGATGATTTTATTAGTGTGTACAACCCTGCATTTTGTTATGAGTGGTGGGGTTTGGAGTAAACATTTATTTTGCTGTAGTAGCAGCAAAACATGGGAGCAGCAGGAGTCAAGCCTCTCCACTAAGTTAACTGTTGTAACCAATAGCAGATGTACTTTGAGAATATTTGCTATGGATTTCAGGAGAAAAGGAGTGTGTCAAGTGCAGACAGTTCTTGGTTTGTAAGATAAGTGGATGAAGATTGATCTGGCTACTCTTACACTCTTAGCTGCAATTTTCTAGTGTTGTGGTAGCTTTGTTGAAAGGAAATCCACAGACAAGCTGAGCTTTTAATTATTGAAGATACTGCTTCTAAATTCTCTGGGTTTTTTTTTGTTTTGACATGAGAGGTGTCGTTGAACTGGAGAGAGACAGACATAGTTTGAGTGTTTGGCTTGCAAACAGTATTTGGCTACTGGATGCAGAGACAGCAGGAACTTGATGGAGCAACAGGAATGCAAAGAAAGAGCTGGAGGAAAACCAAGCACGACCAGTTTACACAGAAGAAGCCGCCTCTTTTGGGATGGCATGGAGCTGTGGGGAGACAAGATGGGGTGTGAGGACAGATAAGTCTTCAGGGAAGAAAAAACAGATGGGGGGGCAGTGAAAGTACTGAGTCTGTAGTTGTGAACAACCCTTCCAGTGAAGGACAACTTTGCTTCATACCACTAACTCCTGCCTGGGGGTGAACACCTCTAAGTGCCCTTGCAAATAGGTTGCGACTCCCCATGGCCATAGGACATCCACTTATGTGAACATGGCTTTTTAGGTGTGATGACTTTGATGAGTAATTTACTTGAATCTTTCTACTCTGTGAAACTGAAATATGTGAAAAGCATAGTGCTGCCTCTTTGTGCATCGTAAAAACCTGAATGAAAACAGTATCTAATTCTGTGTTTTTCTCCTTCCCCACTTGGGATCCCTTGGCTCATTAACAGGCTTGCTAATTCTTTAGCAGAAAGCATTAAGGATCAACCCATCAAATATTCAGGTTTTTTTTTTTTTTCAAACCTGAACAACCATATGTGCCGTGAAATCATCTGCGCTCCATCAGCTGATTGAATTAAAACAAGAGCAGAGGTAAATTAGAAACTGTCTGCACAAGACAAATCCTGTGAAAACATGAAACCCTACCAAACACACTGTCACTGTGATTAAGCATCACAGTCAGTGGAGCACGTGTCAATACTTAGAGGGGGGAAAAATCAGTTTCTTAGAGGTAGGTTGTTAGTTCAACAACTGTGAACTGCTGCCTTGTAAATGTTAATGACTGCAAGATCCCACTGGCTGCAGTTAAGCTCCTGGTGGAGTTGGACATGTGAAGAATTACAGAACACAAGTATGGTAATCAGCAGTGTATTTCTAAACACTCCTCTTTCTTTCCAAAGCAGAGGGAAAAGCCTACAGGTTGAATGAAACCCGCTTTGCTGCACGATGCTAGTGCAACAGCTACCTCTGGGCTAGCAGAGCATTTTATTGCAGCCTCACTGCTGGAAAGGAATTGCTAGGCAATTGGGACGTAGGTGAGGAGGCCACCCTCAGCAAGGCACCTTCTTGGGGAAATTTGAGTTGGCTTTTGTGGCTGAGCCTGGTGAGAAACTCCTGGAAAAGTTCCAGGAGGAACACAACTACTTCAGGGCAATGCAGGGCAGTGGGGGAGAGGGAAGGCATGGAGACTTAGAAGCAGCCCCAGTCTGCTGACACTACCTTCCTTGTTCATTCTCATTGAATACTGAAGTAGTCCAAAGTATCAGAGTCATATTAGAAATGTATCAGAAGCGTAAAGTATTATTTGTTTTCTTCGCAGTCTTTCAGGAGAACTTTCACAGCATGGCTTAGCTTTTAGTATCCTAAATGTCAGAGCAATTAAAGCATTATTTTGGACAATGTATACTGTTCATTGCATTTCTTCAGTATTATTCTTTTTGTCTTTCTTACTCAAATAAATAGAAAAACATTCCCAAAAGTGTCTGGAAGACATGTTATTTCACCCAAGGCCCTAAATCCCAGTAATATTAAGACACAGTTCAATTCATCTAATCCAACCTTCAATACTCACCCATTAATACTGCCCTTCTTACCACACTATGCCATCCAGCTCATTTGTACAGTATGTTTTCTAAGCAGTTGCTGTCCTCAGCAATTCACCTAGGTCTGCTTTCCTCCCACATCCTGGGTACTGCTGGTGGTGTGGATTGCAGCATCATGGAGCTTTAGCGCATTTTGCCTGGATCTTCTCCAGATTCTCAGTGAGAATTAGAAGTCCATACGGTACCTTATGCTGCTAGAGCAAAATTAGCAGCAGTACCAGAGATATCTAAAGACATCTTGGCTTTGTCCATGTAAGCTGCAATGACTACAGAGGGGGCATACCTATGTACACTATCATCCCCTTGACTCCTCACACCTTGGCAGCTTTCAGGATCCACAGTCTGTAGGTGGTGCCTTGGACTTTCTATATGTGTCTGCTGCAGCCAGGCTTTCCTTACTACTTCTTTCTCCATACAGAAGACTGAGGGAAGAGTGCCTTTCACAGCTTTTGGCCCTTTTGGGGCTTTCTCAGATCACCAGTCTCTCTCCTTGTGATCTGTTACTTGTTAGCTCATCTGAACAGAAACTGCTCTTGTTTTAGGCATCAAGCATGGCACATCCTTTTTATTGCCCACGCTGTGGTTTTCAACTGTCAATAAACCTTTAAACCAGCTCATTAAACTCAGACATCTAAACATTGCTTCCTGGCCCTTAACATATAGAGTGAGGTACGAGCACCATGTAAGATGGCACTAAAACTATGCTAACAGTGATAATGTCAACCAACCATTAATTAGTTATACATTGACAGCCCCCCTGAATTGTCACACTTGGATTTTTGCTGCTGTCGCTGCTGTTGTTGAAAGTAGTTTCTCAAATGAGTTTGAGGTTTGAAGTATGCTGTGTATTTAGACCTTGAACTTGAACAAATCTCAGTATCAATGAAAATCTATTACCTTAAAAAAAGCAAAAGCTATAAATAGTTTAGTGGAAATAGGATATCAAGCTAGAAACTCTCATAGTGGGAATAAGACTTACAACAAATGACGCTCAGGGGTAATCTGCCTTTTAGTCTTCCAGGTCCTGTTGCAGGACACAGAAGCACTTTCTGTGGCATTACCCAGCCATGTGCTGGGCACTGACTTTTTCAAATACAATAAAATCTGATCTGGTTTTAATTGAATAGGGTTATACAGAGGAAAGAGACCCACATTCTTTTTAGAACATAAGTAGCGGATGTCCAAATGCTTTTGTGTTTGGAAAAGGCAGGCCAGTATAAAAGAGCTGGTGAAGCAGTATCATGCTAATGTGATGGAATTAATTTTCAAAATTGCTGTTTTGTAGTGAGTGTATACACCCTGTTATTTGACAAAGCAAGAGAGAATCCAAAATGAATTATCCAGCCTCTCTGCTATACAAAAAAATAATGCAGTAAAATACTTACTAATTTTTCCCTCTGTTCAGAGTGTTTCACAAAGCTGGAAAAGAGGCTCAATCACCATCTTGTTCCAACACAGAGAAACAATTCCTTGTTATTAATGGCAAAGGGCCAGATAGATCCTCATTTTTTTATATCCCTGACATAGCTCCTCTGAGGCAAACAGAATTATGCATATTAATACCAGAAAGGATCTGTGCTATCAGTCCTAATGAAAGAATAAAATCTAGGTAATAGCAGGTAACCACACTACTGGGAGTCTGGGATTTGATGTCTTCAGTTGCTACTTTAAAGAACAGACTTCTTTCTACCTGCTTGGTAAGATGCACTCAAAACAAAGTAGGACCACAAAGGGGTTATGACTTGAGATGACAGCATCCTTCAGTAAGCTCTGTGGTGACAGTGGTTTCTTCCTTGTTTAAATGGAAGCATTATGGAAGCAAACACAGTGAAACTAGATGTTGTTATATGATATATTTGCCACCCACGTTAATGTTCCGTGTTTCCAGCGATGGGTGTAGAGTAAGGGAATGTCGTGGTTTGGGGCCCTCAAACAGTTCTGCTCCTGTGAGGAGCAGCTCCTGGGTCTGCTGGGACCAGGCTGCTCTGCCCATCACCTGATAAGGTGAAAACACCCTCTTTTTAGGTATTTGCCCCTGTTCTTGCATGTGTTACTAGCCCCAGGACTGGGGAAGGAAGGGGGGGGGGGGTGTGAGTGAGCAGAACTGTTTGAGGGCCCCAAACCATGACAGGAAAGAAGAGACAGAAGGCTTCCCATGGTGTGCATGTGTTTTGGTCCATAGACTGCATCTGTGGTTTCAGGGCCAGGCAGTCATTGCTCCATCATCCCCAACACTTAAGGACACAGACTTGGCTTGCCTTGTGAGCCCACAGAGTGACAGACCTGAAAACTAGCATTATATTGAGTTGTGAGTCTTAGTGGCTGACATTAGACATGTACATCAGCCATACACCTTTTCCTGTCTTTTACATTAATATTTTCATTAGACATGTTCTTATATCTAGGAGATTCCTCTGTGGTACCTGAGTTTCCACAACTGGAGATGATCAGTATGAATTCTCCCATCCCTGTCATGTTTTGATCTGGCCCAGGAAGCATGAGCTTTCTGTATATGTCTGGGAATGGCAGTTTTCCTCATCTGGGAGCTGAGATAAATATTCTTTTGTAAATCTTATGTAATTGTATTTAGGAACAGCACATGAGTTAGCAGTTAGCTTCACTTGGTACAAAGACTTGAAGGAAATTGTGGGAGAAGAGTATACTAAAAGGAAATTAAGTCGCTTTCAAGAATGTTCCATTTCAATGTCTATACTAATAAGTAAAATGGACTAATAACTGTTCTCTTACCCTGAGGCCAATCAGCATAGCGTGGCTCATGTCCAAAAAGCTAAGAACTCTCACAGCAGCAAAGCAGAGCGCCTTTACCCATGATGCCCACCAGGAGAGCCCCTGGGCATGCAGGAGTTTTCTATGCAAGAGTTGGTCCCAGTCAAAACCATACTGGTATCAGTGACATAATGATATGAATAATTGTGTCATAGCAGTCAGATATGTGGTCCTGTTGGTGTGTTAGGAGAGGTGTGATCTAACTTTTCTATACAATTTGCTGGGCTTTGCCCTGCCTTATGCAAAAGAACTTGGAGAATACAGCACTAGCCACAATGCAAAAATTGTGATTGAAAATCTCTAGCATTTTTTATTCCATATTATTTGGCATCTTTCATCACTGTAGTTTGTTGGCTTTGAAACATATTGGGGTGCTTTTTTATTTGAAAATGTGAAAGGTAAAACCTGTTTTTGAAGGAAAGACAAGAATATACACAGTCATTTGTCTGCAGGACACAAAGTGCTGTTAATAGAGTATTTTAAGAGAGACTGACTGAATACTGATCAAGTTTTCACCAACCAAAATGCCACAGTATCTGTCCTTTATGATTAGCACTAAATGCCATTTTCTGCATATGGTGTGTTATGTCATTCTTAGAGTGATTTTGGATTTAGTAGCTTAGGAAGTAAAATGCTACCAGGTGTGCTTCAGAAGTGAGGTATTTGGAAAAGACACAATTATTTCGTGTACAAATTGTTGGTTTTGCCCTAAGTGATGGGACTCTCAGTCATACGAACAGTACTACATTACAGGTTATAATGAGGATGGTGATAAAGCTTAATTTTTGCCAACAGAATTAATTAAAAATATATATTCTTTGCAATAATATTGAATACACTTAGAGTCAGCCAGTCAGTAAAGGGCTTAAATACAAACCTTAGTTTAAAAAACAGGCAATTTTATGTGGAAATTGCAAGCCTGTCATTTTACCCTTGGGTGAAAAAAGTTATTCAGGGTAAATATCAATAGCTTGGTGGGAGAGAAAGTGGGCTTCATGCAGTAAAAGTGTTTCTATCCAGCTGTATGGGTTTTCCACAGGCTTTTTTTTCGTTAATATTATCAAGTTATTTGTTATTTTCTCATGAATGGTGAATAAATACTGAGAAAATTCAGGACATTATTAATTTTCCTGGCATTCCATGTGTGCATATGTAATGGTTCATTATAGCTCTGAGTTTTCAACATATTCCAGTGTAAATGAGAAGAGCCCAATTAAAAAAAAATTGTAGACCCTGATCCAACCTTCGCTGACTTCAGATCCTGATGTTGAATTGAGCACCAAAAGAGAAAATTATACCTATTAAATTGAGTAAACATTTTCTTCATTTAAGTGGGTGGCTTTTTTCTATCAGTGAAAACTATTTTTTGCTAAAAATGCCAACCCTTAGAAACTTAATGAGTATTAATGAAAAGCTGGAATAATTTAACATGGACAAAAAAAGGGTAATTTTCCTTAGACATTTCATTAGTATGAGCTGAATCCTGAAAGGCCTGTTCTCCGTGTGGTTTGTCAGAATAATTCTCATTATAGTCGATAGGAAGCAGGTATATATGCATCAATAGCAGAATAGACTACTAAATATAGTTACTGCCACAGCAGCTGGTTCCCTCTTGTTCATCAGATGAGGAAGCTGGAAGCTGCAGCAGCTTCACAGTGTAAGAACGACACTGCTTGAAAAACACATTTTTTCCTGGGATCAGAGGCATGAGCTCAATTTCACAATTCCTGGCACCTTAGGCTTTTTCCAAGTGGACAGACAGTTCACCCTGCTTGGTTTAGGCCCATCACACAGGGCTAACAGGCATGTAATCTTCCCTTAGCCTGAGCAGGCTACCCAAATTTACCATATGCATTTTCTGGATTATGTAACTAACTGCTGAAATAGATGTTTGTGGCTTTTCCTCGTTAGCCGGAAGAGCAGCATACATCTGCCCACAAAACAACAGAAGATCTGCACACTTTGCCTCATCTAAATTTCCCCATCATTTCACGCTGTCACTCCTCAACTTCCTTGTATCTGAAAATGACATTTCCACCCTGTCTTCCTTGCTCAGTCTGGTTTTCCCTCTCCCTTCCTTCCCAGGCAGAAGCCTCTTCCATCCTCTTTAGTGTCTCCCTGCTCAGAGAGCTGCCCCCAGGCTCTCTTCTCCTAAACAAGCTGCTTTTGTCTCTGGGCCATTGGAGTCTCTCAGGAGTCACTTAGGCTCTGTGATTTTTTTCAAGACCCAGGATTAGTCTCTGATACCTTTTTTCTCTTGTCTGCAATTTTCCTCTATCCCAGTCTAGATCCCTGTGGAGAGGCAGGGAAAAACAAATGGCCCTTAACCTTCTGTTTTCCCTGAGTAAAATCTATTCATGCACTGATAATCTTCTGTCATTGACCTTGTCATGGACAGACATTAAGTTCTTTTCCTTGCCTTCTTAGCATATTGAATATAAAATAATATACAGTAAAAAACAGCCATAAGGAATTAATAAATTATACATATGCAGATTCCTCAAATCATCACAAATTCCCTTCTGTAAAGGATGTTCCTTATCAGTTATTGTGTCTGTGGTGTATGTACCTTTCCATATCTTGTTATCTAAGCTGTCAGGGATTTTTTTTTTTTTTTCATTCTTTCCTCTTTTTTTTTTTTTATTTTGGAATATCAGTGAGTTCTAATTTAAACCCAACAGGAGTCTGCTAATTTGCACCTCTCTCTATCCCTCTTTACCAGCAGAAACCACACAGATTGGATGGACAGGTAAAGGGAGTTCTCAGCTAAAACAAACACAGACCTGGGGTCTTTGGTTTTGGTGTCCCATTGCTCGAACCCATGATGCTAGGGAAGGAGCCAGCTTGCCCAGGGATGCCTCTGGTTTAGGTATTCTCCCAGAACCCCTGGCAGCATTTCTGGCTGCAGCAGCTTTGCAGATGTGCAAGGCTGTGAATCCAGCTTGAGGATGTCTCTTCTCACACACTTGACTGGGCAAAAGATAATTCAAAAATCATATGGCACAGAAAAAGCCATACCAGCTAAATAGAGTACCAGCAAGGTCAACACACAGAGAAATGGGCTGATCCATGATGCATCTTGTGCAAGTGCCTGTATTTTGGCCAAAAGCCATAGGAGGATTTGGGGCCAGCAAGAAGTACCTTTTTATGGTAGAACCATAATTTCATGGTCCATTGCAATGTGTCCTCAACTTTTGCACGAAAGATACCACTCTTTCTAAATTTTTAAGGCCATGTCTCATCTTACACTTGAGTTTTCCTGAAGCAATGATAGAATCAAGTCTCACAAGTAAAGTCCTTGCTTTGCTTTTTGTGTGTCTTTAAGAAACAAAGCAAGGATTTTAAAGCATTGTTGGCTTGGCAGATGCTTTTTTACGAATCTCATATCCTAAATTAAAAGCACTTTACAACTTAAAGTGTGTTAAAGCATATGAAAATGGAGTATTCTGTGAGACAAAGAGAAATTAAATGCTGAAGCCCACAGAGGTAGCAATGAAAATATAGCTGATCACATGCCCATCTGCTCTAACCATTCCTCTCTAGCTCACGTCCACTGTCTCTTCTGTGCTCTGTAGCTGTTTCTGAATCCAGATGGCTGCAGGGTCAGTCCAGCCAAGCAGTGTACTATTTTTTCTGGTGTGCAGTAAGTCAGGCTCCTATGTGAATCACCTTCATGCTGTTGCCTGCCCTCGTCCACCGACTCCCATGAGAGCTTAACAGGAGCAGGCACCTAGCCCCCAGGTCAGTGTGAGAGACAGCCAGTTTGAGCACCTCTTGGAAACAGACACAGCACTGACAGCTAAACTAGCTCTGAGCAGGAGCAATGCATGAGCCTCCTGGCAGTCCTAAAATGTGAAGCATGTTATAAGGATCTGCAAAATGAAATACTTTGTTTAAGAACACTCTTTGTCTGACTCCATCTAAACTGCTGGCAGCAAAGTGGTACTTCTGATCTCACATGCCTGATTGTGTCCAAACTCTGCAGCAGGGCAACAGAACTGCATAAATCAGGCTGTGCAACTTTCCTGAAGCCTAGTTTCATCCCAAGTCCCCTGGATGAAGGAGTCGAAGGGAGTCTCAGTAGAGTTCTGCTGATTCTTGGATCTGGGTAGTGGGAGGATGAGGTGAGCAACACATAGCGCTACAGGTGAATTTAAACTAAGCCAGAAAGAAATCATTATGTTCCAGAACTATTTGATATTTAAGTAATTTATCTCAAAACAGAATTAAGGTGTGAGAATGCCTATAAAATGCACAGCTGCATTTCACTGCAAAATTACAGGGTTTCTTCTGTGTGGAATAATGGATGTAAATTCCTTGCTAGCACGAAGACTATTTCAGGTCACATCTACCAAAGCATATTTAAAGTTCAGACCTTTTGTGCCTGACACATTCTGATGATCTGGCTGGAGGCAAAACTCCTCATTTTGTTATGTAATGAATAAAATGCACAAGTGGAAAGAATCAAGATAATGAATTTGCAGGATAATTTTACTAATTATCTTGTTGCTGATCATAGATCCAAGGCTCTGCAAGTGAATCCTACTACAGCTATTAATATGCAATGCCTAAAGCTGTTCTTGTAACATTTATTACTCATCTTGCTGGTTCTACACAAGCTGATAGTTTTCTATTAAATTTGTAAAAGTGAAGTTGCTATCATGTTCCCTGTTCTAAACATGGCGTGCTAAATTATACAAGTTCAACAAAGTCTAAAGTAAATGAAAGCATTTAAAATGTTTTCTGCTGCATGAATGTTATAAGTTGAGATGGAATTTATCTCACATTGTTGTAGTTATTTGAAGATAGGTATCTAAGTTATGAATATGAAATTAATCTCCCTAGGTAGTCATGGTACAGAGGATGGGACAAACTGTACCACTGACTGCAGAGGCATCCCGGATGCTTTGCTGAAATGGACAGTGTGGTTTTTTTATGGCTAAAGCTAAGAGTGATTACAGTTTGTTATTGGGAAATGGTATATAGGAAAATTTTCAACAAGAAAAAAGCCAGAAATAAGTAATAGTACTGTGACGTTACTATTGGCCCACCAGCCATTTGGTTGGCAATACTTAAAAGAAGCTAGTTGGAGAATACAGACATAGAGTCTGTACTGATAACCTACCTTTGGGAACAGATGAAGAAGATGAAAAGGTGTCTATCAAAGTAAGCCTTGATACCCAAACTGCTGCAATGAGAGAGACAAGCTCAGGAGCCATAATAGGATGCTCAGTGTGTCTTTAGGAGATGAAACAAATGTGCAGAGATAAGTGTGAATGAAAAATTATGAGGTTGAAAATACATACAAGAAAGACAAAACGAAGCACAATACTGGAAAAGTGATCAGTTAGAGAAGGCATGTGGATCCTGGTTCCTACCTATCCTCTTCTGCATCCCAGAAAACCAGTTGCAGCTCAGTCTCCTCACTCCCTAGAGGAGTGCAGAGTTGTCTCTGTGTCATTGACCTTTGCTGCTGTTTTCCCCTCTGCCAAAGTTTACATGTTGCCTGTTATTTACCCATGTATGAAAGTCGGGAGGGTTGGTTGATTACAATTCAAAGGAAAACATAAAAGAAAATCTGGAGGCATTAGAAATGCAAACTTCCTTAGAGTAGGCTTAAAGTGGATGCCCTGGGAAAGTGACATGGCAGAGCCTGACCCTTAACCTCATTTCTTTGTCACCCTGGCTGGGCTCTGTAGACATCTTGTCTCTGGCTTTTCTCAGTGCTTTTTTAAGCAGACTTAGATCTCCAGCCTGTACTCCTTGGCACTGCCCATGTGATGGAGAGCACTGTAATAGGTATATAATTTTTGCTTAGAAAAGAATAAAAATCTTCCCCAAAAATCTATTCAGGCTACTCCTGCAGCAAGCTAAGAAACCATAAAGTTTTTGATAACTAAATCCATGTAGTGCTTCATCTCTCCTCCTTAAATAATTTTCCTCTAATATTAGACAAAACTACAGCACAATAAAAAACAGTAATGGTCAGGCACTTGGCTTAATAAAAGAGTCTTTTCAATTGCTATTATAACATAGAAAAGAGGTCAGGCACTTCAGCATAGATCTTAAAGTTAGCTGGAATATTTGTAATATAAGTAGAAGAATCAAAGCTGCTTCTCTGCCAACCGTGCTGCAAATAAGGATGCTGCAAGTAAGGGCTTTAGAAGCCCCAGGGGACTTAAATAAGCAAGTCATCTAAAAGCACTGCTGCAGACAACCAGAGGATTCAAAATAACCCAGACCAGAGATGATCTGACTGCAGAGAAACATTGGAAGGCAACAGGTTTGCTCTAGACAGCTGGATAAAAACTGAGACACTTGTGATAAATAAGTATTTATCATTCTGTCTTTTTGGTTTGTTTTTCATGGTTTGGTTGGGCTTTTCTCTCCCCTAAAAGTTAATCAGAAGCACTGAAAGCAAAAATGGAGTGTTATTTGCAGGTTTTGGTTTTGTTGTTGTAAGTAATTGAGAGGAAACTGTGCTATAAATAAAAGCTTGTAAGTAAATTCCCAGCACATTAAAACCTGCCTAACAAGAGATTAAGATGGTCTGAAGTCAATGACTCACATCATAAACAGTGTTGCCATTGGCTGAAACGATTAATCACTTTGATGCAAAAGAAAAGAGGAAATTTGTTAAAAAACAAGCAGGGGGCAGGATGCTAACTCAGGGGCACGCTGATTGGCTCTTTAATAATGTATAACGAAGCACATGCCAGATCAAAAGCAAATCACATGCAGCTGGTAGAAAATGAAATGGCATTAGCAAAGGATTTGTCTAGCTATGAGGCTATTTAGGAAACTGCTGTCTATTAATGTAATGTCTGTTAAAGCTTCTCAAATTAATTTTTGCTCATAGAAACCCCATAAATAAAACATGTTATACGCATTTTAGATATATGCGTGTGCACTTATGGGGATACCCATGTGTATACATTTTGCATTATAAATACCACAAACATTTACTCACAACTTTGCAAAATTACCAGGCCTTATTAGCAACTATTCAGACTAATTAAAACACCTTCACATTCTTATTTTAATTGTTACTCTGTGTATGTGCTGAATAATTGTTACTTGGTTGTGTTATGATACTATTTTTGCTGTGATGGAATTTGTCAACCATGTAGTGGAGAAAGAGATGGGCACTGATGTCACAGCCCTGTTCCTCACACGTTACATGGTCAGTTTTTAAAATCTAAAGGCAACACATCTGTCTGTCAAGCTCCTTCAGCTTTGAATGTGTTGGCTCAGCAGCAGCTGTGGGAAGCCAGCGAGAGATGCTTATGAAGGGAGGTGCTTTTTCCATCAGCATCCAGTTTCTGAGACACTGATATACCCATGGGGGCTGAGGCTAGGCTTGTGCAGACATCCAGAAGCTCGTGCTTCTGCATCTAGGAGCAGCAATGACCTGTTTTTAATCCAGGGAAAGCCTGAAGCACAGCCCCTGTCCTGACACCCAGGGGCTGTCCCTTTCCAGTCTCATGGTCTAAAACTTAGGCTGCACCCTTCGTTGTGCCTCCTGGGCTGCTGGCTTGGGCTTTTCTATCTCACTAGAGGTCTGGCTTGAACAAGAGGGTGCAGCACTATGTGGTCTCCTGGAGAGCAGGAGCCACCTGAGGCTGACAAGAGCCTTAGAAGTCTCTGCTCCTGAGGTCAACCCAAGTAACCTCTCTACCAGCATCATTCTCCAACAGCTAGTGTTTGACAGGCAGCATTACTCTGTGCTGTCACACAATAACTGATGCTGCTTTGCTGTCACGCTGCCCCATTCTTGTCACTGCACAGCAGAAACCATCAGCTGATTTGAGCAGCATGCATGGGGAAAAACAGAGCTCATGCAGACTGGCAGCCCATTGCCTTTCTGCAATTACCAACAACAGTTCATTTCTGTCACCACTTACTAAAAACATGGCATAGCTACTGAAATAAGTGAGCACTTAAGGGAAACCCAGACCTTTTATATCTGCCACTTATTTCCTGATTATCTTCCTGGAGGTCAGGCCCTTCATTTTGACACTTAATGAACAAAATGCCCACATTGCAGGAAATGGGATAATGAATTGTGAAAAGACATAATCAGCAATGACTAAATAATTAAGGGAATTGAAATGTAGAGTCATGTGGGAATGTATTAATAATAACATGATTTTTCCATATGCTAAAAAATTCTGTCTGTTTTTAGAAAATCAGTCATCACACATGCTCTATGGCAAAAAAAAAAACTAATGTAGACTAATAGGAACTGTAATTAGATGTTCTGCTTTTAAACAGCTGAATAAAAGATGAAATCATATAGAAAGTATATTTAGATACAAGCCAGAAAGTAAACTGATTATTATTCATAGTGCTGTTAATAGGAGCTGTAATTTATGCATCTAGTGGGAATTATGTTAGGCAATTAGGAAAGGGAGTCACACTTGACTTCCCTTTATGCATTTACATATTTATATATTTTTCTATATCTTGCCGATGTTTCCATCTTTCCAGTTACCTTTAATTGATATAGCTGCTTAGAATAATACCTTTTACAGTGGAACTCTCTACTGGAGTACAAAAGTTGGCCTTCACTTAAAGAAAACCACACAAGCTTCTCTTTGATCATATTTGTCTCCTGACAATGGACTTCTGCAGGTCCCTGGTACTACATGAGGAATGGGACTTCAAAAGCTTGCAGCAGAAATTATTGTGGCAGTTGGACACAATTGTGGCTGCTTCTGCTCCCCTCCCTCTCTCAATTACTGTCTTCATGCTTACCAAGCACTCAAGTTCAATTTAGTCTCTGCTCCTAACAAAACCTGGGATTCATCACACTCCCAGCACTGGATTTTGGTTCTGGTTGGTATTGCTGTGTTCGTCAAATATATGATGCTTTATACATATTTAATACTTTCAACACTTCAATGCAAGAATGCTTTATGCTTTCCTTGTGCAACAACATAGTTGTTTTCATCTGACAGTGTCCTAGTATCTAATTAATGTGTTAATGCAAACTCTCAGCCATCCCATAAAATGTGGGTCAGCTGGAAAGGGTCGCATTGCCAGATACATTTGAACAGATGGGTGGGCTGAGGTACAGAGAGCTGTTGTGGTTTGCTCAAGGTAAAAAAAGCAAGTCAGTAGCAGAGCAAAGATTAAAATTCAAGGCGAGATCAGTGAAGTATTAAGTGCCATGTTCATCTGTTTCATTTCCAGACATATATAACATGCACTTCAGATAATCTGCAGGTATCACAGTCTGGAAATATTCAGCACGTAACTCTCAAAAAGGAGAGTCAGGGAGACTCCAGGAACAGGGAAGAAACATCCATCTGCCTCAGGGAGGGTTGCACTAGTGGGTGGTGAGAGGACTTCTCAACAGGAACCATGCTGCTACAGGGTTACAAGGATGTTTCACAGCTAATCTGCCACCATGAGTACTCAGGAGCGATGCAAGGCAATAACCTGAACCAAGTGCTCACTTCTAGAAGGTTTGGAATTTGGATTGGAAGAGACCTTAAAGATCATCTAGACCAACTCTCCTGATATAAGAACGGATGTCTTCAGCTAGTTAGGGCTGCTCAAAGCCCTGTCCAGACTGACCTTGAATATTTCCAGGGATAGGTCACTATGAACATTTCGGGTAACCTGTTCCAGTGTTTCATCACTTCATGGTAAAAAGTTTCTTCCTTCTGTCTAGTCTAAATCTGCCCTCTTTTTGTTTGAAACCATTACCCTTTGTCCCATCACAACAGGCCCTACTAAAAAGTCATAAGTTCCCTTTAAGGGGCTGCAATATAGTCTCCCTTGAGCCTCCTCTTCTAAAGCCTAGCTGTCTCTTTTTACCTATGTAATGCTTACCTGGGCAAAACTGCCCCATAAGCTAGACCCCAGTTATGGCCAACTGTGTCTGAGATGACTTCCCCACCAGTCTTTAAACATGTTACCAACCCTACATTCTGAATTATTATGGCCTGGGTTTACTTGCCATGTTCTTCTGCTAATGCTGTTCTTCTCATTGCTTTGTTGAGTCCAATGTAGATTCATGTGGGAGTATATGACTACATAGAGGAATATAAAGAGTGCCAGAGCCTCCCCAGGGCTTGGGGCATTCTTCCCCACTCGCTCTGTCTCCCCTCAAGCCCTCCCAGAGATGAGGACCTTGTGCCTGTGCCCAGCCCCCTGGCTACAGGGCTTGTGTTTTGGCTGCAGACCATCTTTTGTAATTGGGCTGGCGAGTGCTGCCTCTGCTCCTGCTTGGGGCTGGGGCCACCAGTGCCAGCTGATCCCTCCCTTGCTACTGGGGCTGCAGATGGCCGCACCGACACCCAGAAGCTCTCCTTCCAATGGTCCTCATCTTCCTTCTTTCCTGCAGAATCATCTTTACACTACTGCTTTTAGTAGATGTTATTCAGTAATGACCTGCTCTTTATCATACCCTGCCTCTCTCCACTATTCAGGAACTGAGAAGCAGGAGGTACTCCATGAGCAATGTTGTATTAAGCTTCAAGCCGCAGAAAAAAGTGGTTAAAAGCAGTAAATACATTCACATGCATTGCAATAACGCTATTTTTTACCAGACAGAGGATGGTTTTAATTTGCCCCCCATGAGCATCCAAGGTACATCTCCCTGTCTGGCCATCCTAGGCATTGCAAGGAGTCTGGGCTCATTGCATTTGTTCTCCATCAAAGTGTGAAATCTTGGGGTGAATTCTGAAGGCTTAAAATAGAAACATTCCTGCTTGCTGCTGCTGATGTATCATTGGGTAATCATTAAATAAATTCAGTGGTTTACTGCATTAACAAAAACACATGATTGTTTAACAGAGTATATTACAGAAGATGGAGGCTTTAATGGTCTCTATGGATTTTTAGTTTGTAAGAGTACATTATGAAGCTGTCTTGGTAGGGTGCTGTTTTCATATGTGAAAGAAGTTACTGGCGTTATACATCATTTTTATATCTTGTTGCTAGGCAACATATCATAGTGCAGTTATTGCAAAGGTGTCTGCTTCCTCGTTAAAAATCTTCATGTTGCTCCTTAATTCTGCAAAATTAGCTCTGTTATTGATCTTATCCTGCTTCCTTGGATATCTATTGATTGCAATTTCCTCTGTTAGGTTTCGGAGAAATATAAGGTTTTTTATTAAGTGAATTTGGGGTTGAAATCTAAAGCATGTCCATTAAAGCTAATCTTTACTTTCCCCCTTCATTGCAATTTGTTTCCATGAAGGGAGCCACGCATTTCCTTTCACTTGGGATTCAAAATCAGGGAAGTAATTTGAGTGGTAGTATATTTAAGATACAGCCTATGACAGCTAGGCTTAAAAAACCAGCAACAACAAAAAGCAGGGGCTACCTAGGGTGTTGTGGGAAAGATCTAAAAATCCCCTCTAAAACTCATTTCTTCCTCCTTTCAAAATAATCTGCAGTTCCTGCTTCAGCATAGTGCTGTTGCAAACTCCTGCTATATTAGCATTTCCAAATCTTCAGGCAGTTTTACCTTGGCTTGGGTCAGGCTGTGCAAGATTTGGGGCTTTACACCACCAAGCTGACTTCATCACCTCACTTCATTGTTGCCTGGAGAAGGCAAATCCATTTCAGAAAAGAGCACTTGTTAATAACATGCAGCACCACTCGCAAGGATCTTCCTCACAACAAAATAACATTGTTTTTTCTGAGTGCCAGTGTTTATTCCCTTCATTACTGCTCCTCCCAGGCTTCCTTGAGTTGGAGAGCTGTCTGCTGGGGCCATATGTGCTCCCCAGAGGCAGCGGTGGCTCTGGCACGTGTACCCCCAGATGCTTCTGCAGTCTCACACAGAGCCAGGGCATGTGGAGTGGCTGCCAGCACCAGGCAAGGGGGGAAATGGGGGCTTCTACAGGTCTCCATGTGCAGCAAATGGCTTTTTATTATCCTCATCCCTCACACCTTTGTTACCAGCATATTGTAATTCCTTTCATTAACCAGACTTAATTCAGTGGCTGTTAGTATAGCTACTGTTAATTTTTGGGCAAATGGTACTATTGTAATATCAGATTTTAATTAAGCTGTTTTGGATAAAAGCTGGCATGCTAAAAGCCTTTATAAATGCTGTTGTTTAGTACACACCCACTCAACAACAACCAGTATAATCAACTGGATTTCGTGTAACCTCTCCCTTGGAAGATATAATTTGGCATGTGGTATCAGGGCAGTTATTTCTAAAGACATGTGCTCCAGAGGAGGGGTTGAGTGAAAGAAACATGAAAGAAGTTCATTCTCTTCTTTTTTTAAGCTGTAGAAGAGTTAAAAGTAGATATAAGACTTTGTTATGCTCTAAAGCCTGTTTTTTTAAAGGAAAAATGTTCAAATAGTTAATTTATAATGGACTAATTAGTTCTGTGAAATTTTAATAAATGAAGTTGCAAATGAAAGAAAAGAAATTGCAAAGGCCAAAATGTTTAACTTCACAATCAATCGATGTACTTTCCTAAAAAAATGTCTAAAGATAATTTTGACAACGTTTTATAACCGGTAGTTACCTGTTGACTTTTAACGACTGCCTAGATGCACATTTCATCCCTGGAACACAATGGGGTGTTCCTTAGTGTCCAAGTAGCTCCATTTGCATCCTACCTGCTTCCTTGTAACTTGCAAGGGAAGACATAGGGTGGCCTCACACTACTTTTCTATTGCTTCTAACTACACAATTTGCCTTTAACATTTGGGGCCTAGATTGTACAACAGATTTATCCCTGTTCCTCCAACATAATTAGTGAAAACATTAATGTTGTTTTCCCACTAACAATTCCTCTGCTCCACACCACCTGATAATAGCAAGTAATGAGTATCCAACCTGACCAGCTTGGTCTAATTTCTTCCCCAATTCTGATCTCTCTGAGAGACGCTGTTAAAATACATGTGACTTACTGTTGTCTGAGAAGTGTTACCAGTGTCCAGAGGAACCTTCATTTCATTTGAGAGAAGAAAAGAGTTTGGGGAATAAGCTCCTAATTTAGTATCTACTTATTCATAAAGTCATGCTTTGTTTGATGAATGTGGTCGAGGAACTCAGCTATCAGCCAGAATCAGCTTAACTGGATGATTGTTTAACTCATGGGAAATTTCTGCCATAGGCTGCTCAGCTGAATTGGCTCAGTTAATCACCTGTTGTTTCTCCGTGCAAAACAGAGAGAATTCTCTCTTAATCCACCTTCAGATTAAGCATTAACTGAGATGGTGCTATGGGACAAGAAGAGCAACCTGTGAGCACCAAAAAAAAAACTAATACTTCTCACCCTTCAACTCCAAAACAAAATAGAAGATACCTCATCATCAAATAGATGAGCTTCCAACTCATGTACAACATTGTGTGCATTACCTACATTGCACATTACTTCACTGATTTATAAATAATTCAGTACTGAATTCTGAACAGACTATAGTTCCATTGGCTCTCATTACTTCAGATAAGCTATCCTTGCTGGTCAGCAAAGCCAGATGTGCAGCAGGATTCCACATTGGCCTTCTCTCCCAGCTACCAGAGTATCTATCCCCTCTCATGCTCATGTGCAGGTGGTTGGCTTAGGAGATAAAGTGATAGACATGAAATTGCAAACCAGCCAGTCCCTACTCCAGGACTGTTTGGGTGCTGACAGGCAACCTTAGCCTTGTGCTGTTACAACCACAAAACATTTTACCTGGATCATGGGGGCCAGTGGGTTTTTCCGTATTGTCCAGGAGACATATGACTTTCAAGAAGATGCCTATTTCTGACTGCCATAAACTGGCATGGTCTGTAAAATACCCTAGCCCATCAACTCAGCTTTACAGGGCTCTACAAAGGGATTTGTAGATGAAATAATCTCTGTGACCAGGAAGAGTCATGTTGCCAACTCCTATTTGCTATGCACTTCATTAAATAAACCCTGAATGCTTTACTCCCATAAATTCTCTGCTTCTCCACTGGCTCTCTGGACACCCATAATTCTTAGAAAGCTCAAGTAGGCAGGATCAGAATAATTTTGTTTCTCCAACATGATGAATCTGCCAGCCCTGCCTGTTGCCTTTCTGTGATTTTTTGTCTCCCAGAACCAGAGCCAAATTTGACACCTGGTGCCAGCCACCACCTGATAGTCCAAGGTTTTCTGGCCAACACTCTTCAAAACATCTTAATGCCAAGCACAGAACCCTCTACAAAGCTGAATGTAAGAGGTGTAGGGACTGGATAACTTCCCAGCAGCTCTGATCAGCTCAGTCAGAATACATCCATCAGCTTTGTTGTTGAAGCCCAACAGCATGGTCGCACAAGCTCATATCATGATGGTTTTGGTCCTGATACTTTCATTTCAGTCTGAGTTGCCAGGGAAAAAAAAAACAAGAATGAAGGAGCACTGAGCCAGTCTGCAACTTCAACCATGGGACACTTTTGTGGGCATCCATCTTCCTATCTTGTGAAACACAGCATTTCATGGCCTTTGCTGGACTTGCCCCCAGCTTACTTATCGACTCTTGCTTAGGATACAGAGATGTACAATGCCTTTGATCAGCCTGATGGTTAAATGTGCTATGGTACTTCTAGAGAAAAAAAGCCAAAATGGTGAGTATAACCAGTAGCAGGTGGGCTGCCAGCATACTTTTACATAACCTTAGTGAGATTAAGACTATTTTATTAGTCAAAATAAGGTCATTATTTCCTTCTATTGCTTCTTCTGTCTGCATCAGTCTTGAGTTTCATCTCATGTATTAGAACTGCCACTGCTCTGGGACAGTGTCTTTCAGTGTCTGTGTGGGGCACAGGAATCTAGACCATATCTGAATATTTTCACCTCCTATTCACAATTATCAGGTAGTTCCACTTCCCAAAGTGAGATTATTTGCAGAGACCTTGTGTTCCTAGCTGGGAGGGAGACTTCATCTTGGCATTTCAACTTGGCTTACAGCAGCTTGAAAGGAGGCTTTCCTGGAGAATGGTGGAGACACCCAGGACCTGTTGGCTTGCTCATCCCTTGCCTCATCCTTTGAAGGAAAAAGTTTAGCCTCATCTCTAATTCTTTCCAAAGTTCAAAAGATTCTGAGAGGTCCCAAATCTTAGGTCCCTTTGGCAGAAATTATACAGCTGTAGCTTTGCTTCTTATGAGGCTTTTGCCCCCACAGTTGTCTCCCTATTTTATCAAGCCATGCCAGCTTCAGGACAGAGTTCCTCACAGACTTTTACTATGTCTTCTGAAGGTACAGAAGTGAATCTTTAAAGCCTGTATATTTCGGGGAAAAAAAAATAAAGTTATTCCAGCACCCCATAGCATTCATTCTTCTGAGAGCTTTCAATAAAGACCAGAACAGGTAAGTTCAACTCTGCAAATGTTGTGCTTAGATTGTGTCACAACTTGCAGGCAGTTTAAGACTTCTGCAAATATCGCATCTATCTTCTACTTCAGCAGTTTAGCCTTCTACCCATTTTCTTCCCCAGAATCTCAGATCACTCACAACAAAGATGGTGAAGTGTCATTCAGTGTGTAAAGGATCGGTACACTCAGGTGATACCACCAAATTTCTGAGGTGTTCAATCTGAAATTATTAGACTTTCAAATTACTCCTATGCGGACTTATCCATGTAAATTTTTTACTGTATTCCTATTTCCCATGGGTTACTAAAGAGTATCCTCCAGACAAAGACCGTTGTTTCATTGCAGAGGTTCTCAGACCTGCCTCTTAATGCTTTGCGTACTCATTAACTTTTCCAAGTCCTCTATTCCACTTGGTAAACCAAAGATCAGTGCTGATAAAGGTGTCCCCCACTGTTCTTTGGGTAAACTTTCTCCTCTCACATCTGGATTTAAGATGCAGCTTGTTCATTAGTAAGAATGGGAACCAGTTCTTGGAGGAAAGAAGCAACTTCCTTGGCACTAACTGTGTTTTTTCACAAAGAGTTTTCCACACAGACCTCCTAATTCACCTCCCCTCCCTGCTGACTTGGAATCCAGTGCTCTGGCATACCTCACTGTTGAGGTACCAAGTGTTAAATGGCCTCTCCATGACAGCCTTACTGCAGGTGTTCCTGAAAGGGTCTGAATGGGAATGGTGCACCTGGGGGTGCCTCTAGTATTTAACAGTGTAGAGGAAAGCAATGTCTCCTGCACCAAAAACTTGCCCCTGAAGCAAAATCTATGTGGGCTGCCCCTCCTCAAGAACCGCAGTAAATGTTGGGTAAGTTACCTTCTTTTCCCCCTCCTTCTGTAATTAGACATCCCAATTATGTAGTTTAATCTAATTAAAGTAATGATGCAATTATACAATAATTGATACATAATCGGCATGCAAAAACCTGTGTAAGTATTATTTAACCAACAGAGTAAATTCTAGATGAACCTTTTAGCATATAATTTTAGCAGCAGCTTGAATACGGGATTTTGCCTACTCATGCATTTTTAAATCCTTACTGCACTAGTGAAATAATTGTTTTTTACCTATTTATGGGCATTCAGCTTTTATTGACTTCAGTGAGAGCTGTCTCTAAGCATGCGCAGACGGAAGTAAAGCTCAGAGCCTCTGGCAGACTCACCATAAGTATCTCATCCAAAGATGGCAAAGTGCTACAGAGCCATTTCAGAAATGCCCAATACTAGGTTGCCTGCTGTTAGAGGTGGTTAAAAAAAAACAAATTTTGTTGTCAATTGCAAGAGAAGAGATCTGAGTCCTACCTGTGCTGGTACTTTCTTGGCAAAACTTACCACTTAAGATCCTTTTTCTTTCCAAAATTAATTAAAATTTACTCCCTTATTATCCAAAATAACTGTGCAAAAAATGCATATTATGTATGCGCTGCACTTACAAATGTATAGACTAAGCCTTAGCTGTGGATCAGCCCAAGGTCTCATGCACCAAAATCATGAGAATGTGCAGGTGGATGCATGAGTCTTGGCTCTGATGGCATAAAAAGGAATCAAGTTTTCTAGTGTTGGTTCATTTTTCTGAAATAGATAAACTGAGAAGCATATGTTTTATCATCTGAAGGCGTTAGCTGTATCTGCAACAGCCAAAGACCCATGTTCTGAAATGACATCTGAGACCTGGGGCTTTGTCTGATAACAAATGGGATTTCTTCTCATCCTTGGGTAATACTTTCTTTAACCTACCCCCATCCCCTCACTGTTATGCAGTGAACTATTTACCCTATATGGGTTTTTTTCCACCAGTGACATGGCTGAACGTCAGCAATATCTTCCCCTTGTTTTGGAAAGCACTGTGGAATCCAACGTATGCGCATTTACATAGCACACTATAATTAATCCAGCATGTCTGGATGTGTGAGGAAATGAGATTGGTTTGTCCCTTTCTTTGTCTCTGTTACATAACTCTTGCTTTAAACTAGGTGTATTATCTTGTGAGATGTTACATAGCAAGTTTGGTCAAATTGCCCCAGAAGCTGTGTCTGTAGAACTGTTCACAAGCACAGAAGATTCAGAGGAAAATTTGAATGTTCCCTGATAAGCAGTCACTTGAGCTTTTTTGTTGGGTTTTGGATTTGGTTTTGGTTTTTTTTTTCACAATTTGCTACTAAGGATCTAGTTGTGTTATTACCCATGTCTGTGGAAGTATAGTTTTGATTTGATCCATATTCTCTTTAATGCCAGAATTGCTAGAAAAAAAAAACTTCTAAAATTTGGTTTCAAATTCAAACGTGGTGATTTTACCGTTATCTGTTAGTTGTTAGTAATCATATTACTAGTGTGTTTAATCTTTTTCATGATAAACACTGAAATATGTAAAATAAAAAAGCCTACGACTGAACAGTTGCTTGTACATGGTGATAGAAATTCTATTTTACATATGGAAGTAACTAAGAGCCTGCACATACGGTCACAGTTTTCCAGCTTAAGAACTTGCAGGTGCTTAGGTGACCCTCTAATCACTGGTAAAGGTGGCGTAGAGAGCATTTTCATCTTCCAGTATTTTTCTTTCACCTACTTGGTTTCAAACTGAATGTAAGGGGGCAGACTTGGCTGGGCAGCGTATGAAGAAAGTTTCCAGTGTCAGATTGAGCCCTAGGTCCTTTGACCCAGAGACAGAAAAAAAGCCATTCATATGCCTTTCTTTGGTGAAATTCTGTCCTTGATGGGCTGGAGAACATCAGTATATCCATTCAGTAACAGACATCTGGAGACTGAAAGAAAGCAACTAAAAACTATGGGAACATTCAACAAGCTCACTACTGCATTTAAAAAAAAAAAGACAAAAAAATAAAAACCACAAAAACCACCACAACCCCCAAAACAACCAAAAAAATCAAAACCTATTTATATTCCATGGAAAAAAATCGGCATAAAAAACTAGTGTCTAGTTATTTCATGCCTCTGCTTATATTTCTTACTAACAGAAGTGTCTGTAATGTTGGTTGGTCACAGGAAACATCACTGTGTTAGTTTTCCACTAGTCTTTCTCTTAATTGTTTTAACAGCAAACACACAAATATGTGATGTAGGAACTTGAGCTGAATTTGCCAATAGTTTTGTAATTCTGATAGGCCAGGGGCTGCTGTCTTTGGTCAAGGTACAAAAAAACAGACAAAGTACAAATGATCTCAAATTGCTGAGCATGATTTAAAGGAAAATCTTTGTAAGAAGTATAACTGCCTGAATTACTACTCTTTTATATGTTTTTAAATGAGAATGTAAAGGCCAAGGGCATTTTTTCCTATTTAATGCTATTAAATCCATCATTAAATCTCTCACTGAACACTGGATGAATTTAATGATGCCCTCAAGTGCCGATGCTGATGTTTGACTGTGTTAATATTGTTGTATATACAGATACAATAAATAACACTTAGCTAAGGTAGTATTAGCAACCTTATTGGGTATATCAATACAAATAGCTGTACTAATGAGATTAAACATCAGAAACCAATGGTGATATGAATTTAGGCACTGGGGCTAAAATATGATAGGGATTCAACACTTTGAACCTGTCAATAAAAACAAACGGACTCTAGTAAAAGCTTTACTGCTAGTCGGCATTAAAGGATTAATCTGAGAGTGCAGTTTTTATCTTTTCTCATCTCACTTTATAACATGCTCTTAGAACTTCAGACTGTCTTGTGCACAGATATTACAGCTGCTTCTATTTGCTGAGCAGTCAGTAAAACTGCTGGCAGGCTACTCTGCTTTGCCTTGCTGTAACCAGAGTTCCTTTTGGTTGATATAATTCAGCACTGGGGATGGACCAGGTTTCTACACTGGTATTACAGCTGGTATTCTGGACACAGGGTTGCATTAGCTATGTCACCTCTACATCACTGTTTCTTAAATCAACGTACAACGTTGAGTGCAATTGCCTTGTCATGCAGGTTATTCTAAGCCACCTAACAGAATTCCAGTATCCCAATTTTTCCCACAAAAAAGCATGAAATGTTCATGGTTGCTACTTTTTAAGCATTGTAGTAATCTCCAACTGTCTGCACTTCTTTTTGAGGGTGCTCCTGATTTATGCGTTCATTGCTGGTAGGGAAGGAAGCTCTATGTTGTGATCTTACTTCTGAGAGGATTCTACGTATACTGAAGCTTTGAAGGATATATCCACTGCTTTGTTTTACTAAGAAACATTTTCAAAGTAAAAAAAAAAAAAGAAAAGAACTGACCTAAAGGCCTGCCTTTAATCAACAGGATGAAATCCTTCCCTGGGTGGGAAAGGCACTGAAGTCTTACATGGGTATTAATTGATACATAGACATTATGTGGACCTTCTTAATGCAGTGAATTGCAGTTTGATGGCTCTTGTGAAGAGAAATCAAAAGAAGTTAATATTTTCTACCATGAAAAAATCTTTCGTGACCTTTAATATATAAAATTTTCAGTGCTAAGGTTGCTGCTCCCAGTTCCCTGCTCGCTAAAACATAGGTAGCATAATTAAAAAGTGGTAATGGCATGTCCTGTTTCCTTTTTATTTATGTATTACTTCACTTCTTTTCCACATGATTTCTATGAGCTGAAAAAAAAAACAACCCAAACTATGCATATCCTCATTTTTTTTTAAATGACAGCAAAATGTGTTGATTTTCCTGTAAAGTGGATAAGGAAATCATGTGTAGTTAAGAGCTCAAGAATAAACATGCATTTGTAACCATCTTACTTCCTTGCGTGCCTCTGTCACGATGCAGCCTGCAATTTCATAATCACCTACTGTTTGCTGGCAAACACTTTCAGGAGTGTTTTAGAGAGTTGTAAAAACTTTTCTTAGCATCATTTTTCATAACATCCTATCTGTAAAACCAAGCTGTCTTTCTACTGAAAGTCTGGTACTACATCAGTGGAAAATACCTGAAAATGGTGATGCAGCATGATACTCTAGTCCATGTAGGCTTTCAGTGCATATAGGTGTTTCATCAGTTCAAGTTTATTTTTTTCATAACCAGTCTACTTATGAACCGTTGCCATGAATTTAATTTTGTTTTAACTAATTTAGATAAGTCTAAATGTGTTTGGTTTTAGTTAAAGTGGTTAATTTTTTTAAACGGATGCGAATTTCTTATTCAGACAATGCCTACAATAATGAATAAGGTACTAGTGTCACTCTGGTTCTTAATGAAATAAATGATGTAATGGATGAAGACAGAACATTTGCTTTAGGAAGAGAGTTAAGGGCTCAGTGTATATTTTCATAACTTCTACTATTTTTTACCAAGTGGAGTCACAGAATGGCATTGTCACCCTTCATACTAGTTGTGCTGGGACAGGGATTTTCATAAGAGATTTTCTGACTCAAGATTCTTTCAACATTAATTCCAGTTTTATATATTTTACCTCATAATAATAGGACGATACTTACGGAGATTACAAGGGTGCTGGGATGCTTAATTCAGGTTTGCAGAACACCTTGCAAATGGAAGCCAATGTGTACAATAAGCATTAAATACTGTTTGAGAGCTTAAAGCTGGCAGAGCTTGAGACAATCATAGCTTTGAAGGACCTACTTAATATAAACATTAGATAAGTGTGAATTGCACAGCTAAAAAATGGTGTCCTTCACTTCTCTGTGGGTGTATTTGCAGCTAGAGAGAAGTACAATTTAAAATCCATTTTAACAAGAAAGCCAGATTGCCTAGGTACAACCGGAGCAAAGAGGCTGTCCCTGCTTAGTCTGCTTCCCAAAGGCCACCCCATGTGTAGTGGGGAGAAGTAGCAAAAGCTGTTTCATGCTTCTGTCACTGGCTCCTGAGAACATGATGGTGAGCAACAGTAGCCTGGGTGGGCTCCTTGCCTGTGTGTGAGGACCTTGCAAGGGCTCCCAGAGGCACCATGCTGCTGGCAAACCTAGCATTTTTCTACACAGCAGCAAGGGACTGGCCTCAAGCCCTCTCCTCACCCTTGCTAGTCTTTTCACAGCACAGGTGTGCTGCAGCAGAAACCTGCAGCCTCTTAAGTGCTGGGACTGTGACTGTGCCAGCTCTGCAAGCAGGGCCAGTGCCCCATGCACTCACGCTCCGGTTAGCCCCGTCACAGGATTTCTCTCCTGAACACCAAAAACAACCTGCAGATGAATGCAAAAGAAGAGCCTCCTTATGCCTACTGATTTGTTGCTTTGACTCTGTGAAACAGACACAAAAATTCTCATAACTAAAGCCCAGTGTGCTTTGCTTACCAAACCCTTTACTATGGTGCAAAAAGCCCTGAATATCTGTTTTTGCCTCAACAAGCCACACAAAGACTGGAGCATGGCAGTGGGACTTTGGTCTTATCACTTTCCAGGCTTTATTTTTACCTTTGCTCTCAACAATGAAGCCTCCAGCCTTGTTGCATCCAGTCTGCATTGGCCAGGGTTCATGGCATTCATGGATGAGTGTCTCAGAAGTGCTTGAGGGACTTTGAATGAAGAGTGCATCCACAGGGACTACTCTACTAAAGTCTTGAGGTATTTAGAGGATAGTTGCAGCACATATTTTCTTCCACTCTTCCTATTCCATATGCTTTTGACACACAATTTGGAAAAAAAACATGATCGCAAGATGTCAGAAAAGGAAATCACTTCACCCATCTAAAATGCTGCCAGATGATCTTGTCCACAAAAGTTTCTGTCAATTCACAGATCATTAAATTCACGAGCTCAAGGTGCAGTGGTAGTTTTGAGGAGATTCACCTACGTGTTTTACCCTTGGTAGAAGGTAAAATGTCCTTGGTAGAGACCTCTACCAATGCACTGTGCAAGCTTTCTTTTTTGTGAATTTACTTTTTACTGCCAATTAAGTCCCAAAGTTATCCAGTAATTTATGTAAGAGGGACTATCCTCCTTGCGCCCACTTGTGTTGGTATTTTTACCACTGTAGAAGTCAACAAAACCTGATGCTCTTGATAACTTCTGAACAAAATCATAGCCTAAGTATGCAAAGTGAAATATATATGCTGCAACGTAATGCTCCTCACAGAGAGATTATAATCCACATATATAAATTGGAAGTGGACTATACATAAGTAAAAGGAAGTGCTATAAAGTCACTTTTCCAAGTGCAGCAGGATCTGGCCAGCCTTTTACATTGCAGAGTCTTGGAGCTGGCTCACCAACCTTTGGCTGTAGCACCAAGCCTTACTTTGTCACCTTGCTAGTTGTTTTCCAGTGTGGGTGGCTGATTCTCTGGGAAAATCCAGGTTGTTTACCTGAAGAGCCCTGAAGGGAGGAGAAGGAAGTTTGCACCTGGCTCCCACTTCTGGCTAGGGCTCATTGCCCTTGCCCTGAGGTGAGAGGTTGGTAGTATGACCCTCTTTCCTCTACACCTGCCAGGAGGAGGGCATGTATGTTATTGAAGACAACAGGAGGCAAAGAGGTAGTTTGAGTAGTGACTGCGCCTACCTGGACCTGCTGTTCTGCACACCACAGTCCAACTTAGGCAGATGCCTTCATCATGTTCACCCCTCAAATCCTCAAGGCATCTGGATCTTATGCAGTCAAAAGCAGCAGGGGTCAACTATGAGCAATAGGTTACTGATACATAAAGAAAGAACAAACATTTGGTTTTATCTTTTCTAAAACACAATGGAGAAACTCTTTCTCTTAATCACTGCTTTTGTGATCAATACTGGCATTCACATGTGAATACAAATGGTTCACATGTTTTCTTGATTTATAAAGCCTGTATTGAGAGCCATAAATGCTAAGGATTTTGATGGGCTGAAAAAGAAACTGGAATAAAGAACAAGTAGCCAACTTAGGTACATTTTAAGTGTAAGTCTGAATGGTGCATTTTATCACTCAGTCTGACTAGCATTCTGACCTGTGTAACAAGCCAGATAACTGCAGTCACTCTCCCCTGGTTTGAGCTCATTATCTTGTATTTGGCTGAAGCATATAATTCAGAAAAGCATTATTTCTTTATCTTAAGACTTCAAAAGATGAAGATGGGCATTTCTGTAGCACTGCATTCCAGCAGTGAGCTGCCAGCTCATAAGTTGGGTTTGTTTTTCCTAATTTCAGTTTTCTTTTATGTCCTTCTATACCTGGCTCAAGATGCAAAAATTTAGTGGTTTTCATCTTTTTCTGTTATTGTGATCTGGCATTTCCCACTAACACCTATTTGAAAATTTTGTATACGTGGACTTTTACTAAGCATGAACAACCTTGATGTTTCCAGTCATCTCTTGTGAACCCTGCTGAAGGTGTTGAGTATAGCATCTACCTTTTATTTTGGGACACATGACAATTCACCACAAATAACTTTTCTAAAAGTCAAGACAGAGAATTTTTTCCCTATGAAGGTACTTACACATATCAAGCATAATAGCTGCTAGTCTAACAGGCCTGATCTCTTTAAATGATCTTTTCTTATTCCTTTTTCACCCTTTCAGAATTCCTGGCATTCTTAGAGAAATGTGGCCAAAGAAACAGGCTATTCCAGCATTGGTGTCATCAGTTTTACTGTGCTACTTGCTTCTCCATTTTCAAATGCACAATGATGGAACGAGCTTCTTGGGTAAAAGCATGTGCCGTTGGGAGATTATTTTCAGTTGCTCCTCCTCTAGTGATCTCTAACTCCTTTCTGGGTCCAGTGTCCCAGTCTACCAGGTATATACGGTATTCTTCATTTGTGGACATGAGTTTGTCTGTGTTCAACTCCATATCTCTGTACTCTTAGCTGAACTGGTCTCTGTCAGCTTCTATCATCAGATAGTGCCACTGTGCTACTTCTAGAATACAAATCATCGAGATTCAACATCTTTCTGTCAATTCAGATCTAGGAGGCATACGATGCAACCTTGAGAACAGATGGTTGAATTCACATACACTGAAGCATGCAGTGCTACACTGATTTCTTAATCTCATTCAGGATAAATGGCTTGTATATGAATAGATTCCTCAAGTTGTCAGAACATCATAAACAAAATTGTTTGCTAATTGCAGTCAGCCATATCCATGCTAGGTTGTCTGGGAAGGATTTACAGGATGCTTTGCCTTGAAGAACCTCTCTGTGCTATAGCAGGGGAATGGAAAGAAGAGTCCCTCCCTTTGATGCTCAGCTGTGCAGTCTGAGGGCTCTGTCTGGTGTGATTTTTTCACCTGTAAATTGAGCATATTTCATCTAATATCAGTAAGAAAACACAGATTAAATACATTTCATCTAATATCATTAAGTGTGATGGAGCTATGCTTTATAGAGCCACATTTGACAGAAATTTAACTTGTAATACTTTAATTCCCACTTTTTTCTTTCAGTTGTCTTTTCTTACCCTCTCTATCATCTTTTCACACTAACCAGAAGTTTGTTGTAGTGGGACAGAACAGAAGCTTGCTTTCTTCTTGTTATGGTTGGCAGCTTTCGCAGGTATGTTAGCTGAAAGGCGTTCTGGTGGTACCTTAAATCTTAACTCAGCACAAGATATTCATGTAATGCCTGCCCATAACTTGTGCACAGAGTACACAGGCAGTACTGTTCTACCCAGAAGTTCATGAAGCTTGAAATACTTGATCAGTTGGCTGAACAAGCTGAGCTAAATTTATAAGTGGTGAATCTCCACTGCAGATGGACAAAAGAGGTCTTTGTATCAGCCCTCAGGCTCCCAGGAACCAAGTAAGGCTTTATGGTGCTTTCAGTCCTCTTAAACTGGCTTCAGGAGTATGAAAGACTGGGACTCTCATTAGGCCAACTGATGAGCTGCTATTTCATATTCTGTCCTGGAGGTGAACCAGGACCACTAATGCACCTATCAGAGAGCTTCCAATATTCCTCAAAATAAGAAACTTGAAAAATGTGTCTAGTTTCAAACAAATTTTTTTTCCCCACAACTCTTGCTTGGATGACCTCCTCACATTTAGCAGTGTATTTTTGTCTGGAGTAAAGGGATGTTTATATTAGAACATTATATTCATTGGTGGCAAAGTTATTTTTGTATTGCTAAATATTTACTGTGATGGTATTTTTGTCTTCTCCGAACCACAGATGTTTTCCTTAGTAAATACATCTGTTTTTTTAACTTTGGGCCTTTTTTGTTGTCTGCTCCTTTGTGCATATTAATGCAATCTCCACCAAAAGCATGGGTAAATCCCTGACCAGTGTCTTGATCTTTAATAGCCTTTGTCTTAACTTCTTGAAACATTTCCAGTGCAATGCTGAGGCCGCTATCATTGCTTTGTTAGCATTCTGCAGAATTAACATGCTTCTTACAATCTCTGAAAATGTCGACCATATGCACTTTTTCATTATTATATGAAATCATGCAGAGATCTAGACCTTGAAGTATCCTAGGTCTTTTCCTTTCCTCTTTCTCCTCCCCCCACTCCCAAGAGGCAGCTATTCATCTTCATTAGCTACTTATGTTAGCTTGCTGCCAACTGAGAGTAGAAAACTAGCTGCATCAGTCTTGCATGGCAATTCAGGAATTAGAATCTACAGTCCTTGGGTGCAGGAGGTTAATGCACTAATAAAGATTGTACCTTGATTAACCACATCATCTGAGCTTGCCAGGCAGGGCTGGTTTTCAGACAGTTTGTCATATCATATGGCCCAATGCATTCATCTGAAAACACAGCTTCTTAGCTGAGGGCAGATATTCATCATTTAGAATAAAGGAGATAAAGGAGAAATTTTGTCTTCTTTTTTTTTTTCAACGAAGACTATTTTGAATTTTTTAAGGAAACCCTCTAAATTATATTTATACTTTATCTGTAAAGGAACATGTTCTTCCTTTCTTGACATAGATAAATCTTTTTCTCTTAAACTCTGATACAAAAGAGCACGGCATGGGCTATACCCTAATCAACAGTCACTATTAGAATTAAACTACATTTCTCTTGGGTATACATAGCTTCTTCTGGACTTATAGGTTCATTTCGTCCCCTGAAAATGAATAAAAATTTGCAAGAGTCTTTGTTAAGGAATTATAATCATACAGTGAAGGACCTAAATACGTCAGTTTGATAAGTAAGCAGCCCTCTTTTACATTTATCTGTCCTAGATTGCTGAACCTTGACTAAATGTTGCAGGTTATTTGTAGGATGGTTCCATTAAAGCAGAGATAATGTATTCCAAACAGAAACTTATTGCACTGGCATTTGTGATTTGCTGTAAAGTGAATTGAGCCACAGATCACGCTGCAAGTATTCCTGATTTGGAATAGTTTCATTCTGTAGATACCAAATATCTGGAGATTTGGTGCTGAACGCAGTCGTTAATGCTGCAGTCTGCAAAATCTCTGACCTTCTTACTTTCCAAAAGCCTAATTTCTCTTTTTTTCTTTCTGTCTTCCCAGCCCACAGAGGCACGCACACACACACAGAGTCCAGTTTCTATCAGATAGTTTCATCTGATGCCCATCCATGCAGGTCTGAAGAAACAAGCACAGCGCAAATGACACAGTCACAAGCTACACAATTACCTTTATTTCTTTGCTTAGAACAAAAAAAATTCCTTGACAAGCACTCTCTCCCTGGACTGTCATGTATATTTGGATGTTATACGGATGAAACCTATTGAAAGGAATTCATATTACAGAAAGCAACAGGGCATTTGAAGGGTCTTGGGACTGGTGACAAAGAGGAGATGTGGTAGAATGTGTTTTGCAGCAGATTGCTGTGAAAAAAAAGTGACTCCCTGAAATCATTTTAGCAGAAACAGGAAGACAGAAGAACTGCTGACTGAAATTCAGTGCTGAACTGGCACCCAGCTCGATGTAAACAGTGTCCTTACAGCTATTTCAGCTCCACGTCAGGGAGCTTAGTAGTTGCCTTATTTCATCCTTCAGTTAGTGGGTGGGTGAAACCACATTTGTCACTTAAGTTTAGCAAGCATTTTGCATCATAAGTGACATAAATACAAACTGTAAATTAAAACCTGGCCAAATAAGTGGATGTGAAGGAAGTAAAACAGGAAACAACAGAAGCAAGAAGATAGACAGGAAGATATTTTGTTGGGCGGTGGTGGTTCTGAATAACGTGTTACCAGAAGGATAATGTCAAAATAAAAGATGCTGAAATAAAAAGAGGGAAATTATCAAGTTCTCGAAGGATATTACAGGGCTTAGGAGGAAGAAGAAATAGAGTTAAGTAGAGGAAGTTCGGGTAAGTGACATGATAAAGAAAAAGGAAAACAGCTTTATCTTTCTATTTTACAGGTGTATATTTAATGTTTCGGTTAGAAAAGTTGCAGCAATAGCAGATACTAGAGGAATCAACTTAAAAAAAAAAAAAAAGAAAATTTGCCTTTCAGATCATGGGAGCTTTATCATAGTGAAATGCTGTCAGCTTCAACATGGTCTCCAGAAGCTTCACTGTCAGACTCTTTACTTTGGATATTTGACACTAAAATCGTAGCCATGTTGTCAGCTAGCGGCAGTGTAGCTTCACTGAACTGAAAGGGATCTTTGCCAACTGACAGCAGTTAAAGAGAGAGTCTTCTGTGTTTAAAAAAAAAGAAAAAAAAAAAGAAAAAAAATCTATTTTATGAAGACAGGGAGTAAAGGAATTAGACATTCTCAAACTGTGTCCTGTGATCACACACTAAAGGATCTTGGAAAGCTCTGTGTTAGCTTTGTGTTGCCTTGACTTCCAGCTGAATAAATATATCTAATACTTCCCTAAAATGTGCATTTTAGTGTAGGTAACTACAAAGAGAGAGCCTCTGTGGTCCTTGTGAGCTAACCAGCAGAGTATTTGCAAAGGAAAATTGTGTATCACCAATCTCCTGTAATTCCTGTGACATGTTGTAGAGCCGGGGATAGAGTTGAGCCAGCTAAAATAATTTTCCAAAGGTGTTTGACAGGGTCCTTTATGAGATGCTGCAAACATTTCTTGAATCATCATATGTGAGATGAAATATTATGAAACAAAAATTGACTAGGTGAGCACAAGTAAAGGGGAGGATTAAACAATTTTCTTAATGGCACAATGATAAGTTCTCTTTTTGGCAGCAAATGAAAAGCAAGATAATACATGTGTCTAGACTTCAAATCTAGATGTTAGTGGTCTCCCTACTCTGTATTAGATATAATTTTTCTGAAGCATTTCAACCATTCCTGGTATCATGGTGCCACACCACAAGATTGATGGCACTAGATAAATAGCATTGCCTTAAGTCTAGAATGAATACTATTATTTACCTCTGCATGGTTCTTTTCCTGAAAAATTACCTACAAGCTAGGGTTAAAAGCCCCAAAGAAAACCTTGCCAAGCAATCATTAATCCACAAGAAATGTCTTGTTACTTAATTGTTGCTGCGGAAACTGAATTTGGAGTACGGATATGCAAAACTGTAGATTTCTTTATTTGAAGGTTTTTCCCCTTCAGTAAGAAGAAAAGCCAAGTTGGCACTCCAATTAAGATTAACTAGACTTGGACCTTTATAGCTTGTAAAACTGGACCTTTTTATATAACGGCTGAAAACAGATTTACTATAGGTGGAGACAAGTTGTAGGGTTATAGATTTATAATACACACGTGAATGAGATGTGCCATCACCACCACCACCACAAAGATGACAGTGTGAAACAAAATCCCTGTAATCCTCATAAAGAGAAAGGTGGGGGGATGGTTTAAAAAAGAGAGGGTCTCAGAGCTACCTCTCAGTCTTCAGCAGGAGGAGGATGGCAGTCGTCCTCATCTCAAACAAGCTGTCCTGCAATTGAGCATATGTGCTTATCCATATGTATTTTTAAGCAGTCTAGTTAGGACTCTCTTCTTTGATCTAGAAATATTTGTCTTCCCCACTTCTGACCCCAAACGGCTTCTCAGTGCTTCCTTTAACTTACATTGATCAGGACTTTGAGGTTAAACTTAATGAAGTTTGGAGAAAAATCTGAATTGGTTTTGAATTAGACTATTATCTTGTAATGGCTGGAATGTTTTCTGGTGCCAGCCATTTCAGGCATATTTTTTTATCTGATTTATTCTAAAACAAAACAAACCAAAACAAAAAATAAAATTAAAAAAAAACCCTGCTTTTTTCTCTTTATAATTTCAAGAAACTTCTGTTTCTGTCAACTAATGTTCTAACACCAATTTGAAGATGCTGTGGATCTTAAGTACATTCAAATTTCCATCGGTCCATTTGAAACATTGTTTTCAGTCCAGTGGATGCCTTGTGCCAATACTGCCAATCTCAAACTCTGAAAACAGTCAAGTTAGCTGAGCAGAAAAAACAAATTGTGCATGAAAGTTTATTTTAACAATAAAAGTTGAGTCCTTTCTATTTAGTTAGGTAGATAGTTGCCTTTTTGGCTTACATTTTCAAACACTTCACACCATGTACTAAAAAAAGATCTTGATATAGTCATATGTCACCACTAGTACTTTTAATCTGTCTCGGATATCTTCAGATAGAGTCTAATCACAAGATTTGGTACACAGGAACATGCTTTGGATTGGTTTCTGCTTGACCTTGAAAAGTTTTGGCACTTCCTGGACACCTAAATCCTTTCTCCTGATTTTTGAGGTTCTGTTCTTGGCAGCAGGAAGGAGACTCTGCACATAGTTTAATATTTATCTTTTAAAAAAGGTGTATTATGTTTAAATCACCACTCCTCAGTGGTGACAGCCTAAAGTTTTCTGATTCTTTTTTCCTAATTTGATTTCATTTTATAGTTTAAAATTTAAATTATGTAGAAATCTTTATTATGTACTACAACTCAAAGTAAAAAGGGGGAAGAGAAGCTGCTGAAAAGAGGAAAAAAAAAAGTGGCCATTAAGGCAATTTTTCACTGAGGTGTGGATGAGAAATAATCTTGAGGAAAAGAGGAATGAAACATTTTGACATGTCAAAAAAAGGTCACCCTTATTTTTAATCAGCCCTCTGATCCTTTCCCTGAATGAAGGCATCATTGCCGGACTCAGGCAGGCAAGGTGGGGGCAAAAAGCTCTGCTGCTGTAACAGATTGGTTTCTGCATGGCATATAGCAGACTTCTCAAGAAGATGGTTCTCTGAAGGTGACAGTGGGGGTCAGCCACTGTATAACCTGGAGGAACTGCTTCTTGTGCAAATGGAAATCAGAAGTACTGAACAACATATTTCACAAGCAGGATTAACTTTAAGTCAAAGCCACCAGACGTTACAAATCTAGCTGCCCCAATTGTTCAGTTGACAGGGATAATGTGTAAAGCATTGCCCTTCAGAAGAAAGGAACATGTAGCTCATTCCCATGCACAATTTCAGGCTCAGCACTTCAATTTGTAGGGAAAAACACTTTGTGTGGGAGTGGGGTTTTACCAGTGGAAACGCCTGAAGGATACACGTGCAACATCCCATTTTCTAGAAAGTATGCAAATGGACCTGTAAGGGAAAAGCAGGGAAAAGCGAGTGAGAAAGCAATATTTTTTTTAGATCGCAGCCTTAGGATTAAATGTCCACATTGCAAATCTCCTTTTCTTCAATTTATTGTCATAACCCTTTACTGCTGGAATATTTCTTAATACATAATTCCTTAATCTTTTGAAAACAATAGCATATGTGCCAGGTACTTGAAGCAAAAAGCAATCTGGATCCCTGTGCTTTTTGTTGCCTGAGTCTAAAAAACTTACTCTATATTAAAAATTGCTATATACTGCTATTGCTGGCACTTATCAGATAAGTAAGTCATAATATGAACAATCTGCCTCAAAGAACTGAAAAGCAAAGCAATTCTGATACTGAAACTGCAAACCAGATGATGCTCTGATTAGAGGCATGCACACAGATTAGAGACGTATAATAAATCATGTAACTTTTTAGCCTCAAATAAAATAAAAGAATGCAGTTTTTATTAGGAAATAAAATATTTATCAAGAATGCTTTAAAGGTGACATTTATTACTAATAAACTGTGTTGAAAGGGCTGATGGGCTGATCCTTTCATTGGCAGATGATCCTTCCTCTGGCAGAACAGCCAGAGACTTTCCTTCTATATAAAAAATGTCCCAGCACAGTCTGTGCTGGGTCAGGAAGCATTTCTGTCAGCACTTATGAAGGATGGTCAAGAGACTCACCTGCACCTTTTTTCAGGCAATGAATGAGTCATGGAAATATAACTCCAGTATTATTTTGGGACTGATTGTGGATCTCAGTGCAACTTCTTAGAATATCACTGAGAAACAATTCCACAGTCAGCTAATGTATCAGACTCCAGCAAAGCATCTACCAGGCAAACTCTTGATAGTGCCAGCAAACCCCCTGCTTAGGCAGGATGTTATTTGCTCTTCAACTCTTGACTCTTCAGGGTTGTCATGCTCCACACTGCTTCTTACATTAATTGCGTTAAGTTACTCTGTACCAAATATTATGGCTGTTGGTGCGGAGCATGCCAATAAGCATGTCCATCCTTTAACAGCCTGCACTAGAGAGGAATATGAAGCCTCCTTCTTAACAAACTTCTTGTCTGAAGGGTTTTATTTAACACCTTCCAAATGCAGCCTTGCTTTAGAAATCAACTCATTCGGGCTTGAATTATAACAGTACTGAATATATGTCTACCTGCTACCTGAAGCTGTTCTGAGGATGACTGTATATCAGTCAGGTTAAGCTGCATATGTGTCTTAGCTATTAAAAAATGTCCTTCTAAACAATACAGGGAGGGTGTCCTGCAAGGCACAGACACACTGCAGTTAGGAACACATTCAACTCCTTTACAGTGATAAAGGCAATTTTAGGAATTAACCTTTGAGTGTTTATCAGTATGACCTTGTCTATGAAATCTGTTTTGTGATTAGTCCATAGCGTCTAATCCATTACTTGATCACAAACTGAAATTTCTTTTCCCATACTATAAAAAAAAGTTCTTCTGTTAGTTTCACCATCCAGAATACATTGCATGATTAAAATATGGTTGCAGATTTTCAGAGAAATCAAACTTCTTCCACTTAAAATGCATTAACTATTAAGGAAAACTAAATGGTGCTTAAGAACTACTCTCTAGAGTCTGTGGGAAAAGTCAGTGTATCTTATGTATTGTCTAGATCACGTGTAAACTGGGCATTTCCTAGAAGCTGCAGTAACTTAAGTGCTCTACTACCCACTGTTGCTGCTGATACACTGTCATTGTCTTCCATTCCATCGACTTTGTAAACACATTTTGCTGTACGATACTGTTTTTCAGGAGATGACCCATTCATGGCCTGCTCCACTGTCAGCTATTCACACACCAGGAAAGGCAGAACAAAGCAAATTTTCCTTCCCAAACAAGGTAAGCCATGACACATTATGTAGAACCATGCTTCCTGCCCCTCAAAATGAGCACTGACTAAGCATGTAGGGTCTCTGGGCTGAGCTAGATACTGTGCTGATTGACCTTCTCCATGTGTATGCCATGTGTGTGCCAGTATCCCCTGCTTTTTAATACTTACAACCTCTGCAGTGCTACACAATCTTGTTTGCACATCTTCTGGCAGCAGCACTTACGCTGGTGTGTGGGTCACAGATTCCTCACCACAAGGCAAAGCTACACATGTCCCTAGTGAGGTGTGCAGATGTGGTGCCTTCTGCAGGCATCTGCTGAAGCTCCTGACTAACATCCTCAGGGTCATATAGCTGCTTCAGGTCAAAAAACTCCTGCTCGCATTCATTGCTCCTGCTTTTTTGGCTTCACTAGCCAAGGTTTTTGTTGAAACCACTGAGGACTGAGGTGGGCTTTACTAATACACTGGCCTCTGCAGTCAGAGGCTGAGGAGTGGACATACATCCTTTGCCACCAGCATGGTTTCAAGGGCAGCATTGCTACAGAGGCAGGCAGCCCAGTGCCATGATACCCAGAGGGGCCACAGAAGTATTTGCCAGGGAAGTATTTGGTCCCACAATGGCCCAAGGTCCTACCGATGATCCCTTGAAACCAGTTGCACTGTCCTGTGTGTATCCCAGGGAAGACGAAGCATTGGATGGTAAAGCTCATCAGCACGAGCTTGGGGAAACCACGGTATTTATAGTTGGTGAGTCAGGAGGGAATGAAATCAGCTATCCCATTCAAGAGCCAATAAAAATTTCACGTTGTATCACCCTATACTGTTTGTATGCCACAAGCTCCACTATATTTCATTTATTTTGTATAGTTCATAAGTTGAAGCTTGAAATAGGATATTGATGCAGTTTGTAGCCTTTCTCCTGTTAAAGCAAGTTCCTTTGGTAACTTTTAAGTCCATTCTACAAAATTTAGTGCAGGGAATAATTATAACCACAAAGCCAAGAAACTGTCAAGATTTGCCTACACTAAAACAGCTTTTCTGTGGATGAGGGTGTCATGATTTTGAAATACCAGGGGTGTAAACCAAAACATCTCTGGCATGTTATGAAAGAAAAAGAAGGAAATAACTCACTGTCTGTTTGCTCGCTAAAGGCAGACAGCTGATTGAAGGTGGTAGGTGGGCTAGAGGCTTGTTACGTTAGAGTAAGTCTGGTAGGAGATAGATAGATGGATCAGCAGTTTACAGTAAAGTGAAGTACTCAGATATGGATGACAAAACCAAAGTGGTGCTTGCAGCTTTGCCATTTCTGCCATAATTATCACCACACAATATGCTTACATGGCACAAGTGCGTATGTACGTGATCAAGGTGTGCACCTATCAGTGTATCTCTGCGGCCATCACGAATGTACTTCCTTTCAACTAAATGTATTGTGATAAATATAGGAATAGGAGAACCACAGACCATAGGGCAAAGATATGTGGATAATGGTTGATATTGACTTTCTCATCTCTCTGCCTGCTCATCCATCTCTCTGGGAAATATGTTAATTGTTTTAACTGCAGAGCCATTTCAAAGTTCTACCATACATTTTTAAACAGCCTTTTCTAGGTGATTTCCTTTTCTCTTACCAGAGTATATTTTCCATTTTATTTATGCTTAGGATGGACAAGATTTCACTGCATAATATATGAGCATACTTCTGTACATAAAATAACATCACAACTTTACTGTGGCCTGGCTGGTCTGCGTGATCAGAAATTTAGAGCATCAGAGTACTTTATATGAAATGGGGAAGAAGTACCAAAGAAAACTCACCAGAGTTCTGGAAAAAATCCTGCATCACTGGCCATAGACCATGTTAATTTTAAATAGGAACTCTATTTTAAACTATTTTAGAATAATTAAAAGCTACTTCTGTGACTTACTCTGAATCTGTACGATTGCAGACATTAGAGGGCATCTGCTTTTAAGCTCCAAAATGCAAAGACTGGTTTCCTACTTCTTCAAATGTTTTTGAAACATTCGTAAGCTATCTATTGCTTTTTACAAAGTGTCATATAAAATCGTTATTGGATCTTATAGGGAATGTCTCCATAACTCTTAGAAAGCTTACCCAGGTAAGCTATGTAGCTGTCCTGCCTTGTTAAAACCTAAGGACTACACCAAACTGTTGTGGATCATACATTATTCAGATAAATGGGCTTGTCAGTTAAGCAGTGGCCAAGGACAGCAAAGAGGCTAAAAGGCTAAATTCAGGGCATCTACTTCATCTCTTAGTTCCAAGCGATGCATGGTACTGTGAATTCAATTTCAGTGTTGAGAGATCAGTTCAGTTCATTTGCAATGACTCTTTCAGCCAGAGAAGCAAGTAGGCTGCAATCCTTTTTAACAGAAGACAGTTTTCAAGTGTAAAGATACTCATCATTTTGGGAACAAGAAAGAGAGCAGCTTGCAAGACTCCTGCTCTGTTGCAAGGATGCAAATCATCCTTACTTTTCTGTTTATGAAAACTGATTGTCAGCATCATTAGTTCCCATACATGCCACGCTGCTTTTAACCTTCAACTCAAGTAATTAGTGATCTGACAGCTTGAAATTTATTAATTAGGCTATTAAAATTGCAAAGGCCACAGCAACTACAGCTGTACTAGTTTTGAAATCAGTCTAGTAGTAAAAGCTAAATAACTTAGGTTTATATTTCACAAATACAACATGAATTGCATATCTGAAACTGTGTGTGGATGTGTCCATCTAAATAAGTATATGCTTGGTGGATGAGGGGCGTATATGTGCTTATGCTGTACCTGTGTATGAAATCAGACCTCATTAACATGGGAGATCTGCATTAATGCACAAGAATGGAAGGAAAGTCTGTGTCAGGTTTGACACAGTACCCAGTAGGCAGTACCCAGTAGGTTTCCCAGCACAGTGCTGCTGGGAGAGCACATTTAAGGAACTGTCCTTTGTGTGATAGAGGGCACAAAGTTACATTTTCTTTCTCTGTGGAATTAATTTGTGCTCTCGAATTTACAGGGAAAGGGCAATGACAGTCTCTTTATTTCTTGTTTTTCAAAGCTTAAGGATAATTGAATCAGTGTGTGATGTGACAGGCTGTGTGTGCTTTCCTTTCTCCCACCTCTGTCACACTTTGTTACTTACAAATGATCAGACATTATTTGATTGTAATTTTATTAAAAACATCTTAATAAATAAGCTTTAAATGAATAATTAAATTTGGTAAATAAGAGCTCACATGATGCTTGTGTGAGTGAGCTTTCATGTGCAGGCATTAATTCTCAGCCCTCATGCAGGAAAAAAAAATGTTTGTAAATCTGCTGCCTGCTTTTCCCTCTGTCTTCATTTTTACTATAATTTCAAGTCTTGAAAGTTTGATCAGGGGGTTTATTTCTAGTTATGTGTATGTGATATTATGGGATCAGCCATCATTTTGTTATTTGAGAATTAATTTATCCACTCCAGGAGAACTGGTGTCTTGTCACAAAGCTATTGGGTAATTATTCTCAGCTGAAGCTAGGTTATCATAGTGATGTGATATGTGCTCAGTTCATTTACTTTTTCCTTTCTTACTGATTTTAACAAGCTGGAACAAATACAGTAGACAATAATCTCCAGAAGTGAAGACTTTTCCTTTTTTTTTTTTTAAGTTACATTAAGTCGTACTTTTTCCTCCCTCAGTGAGAGCATTCTCTATTTACTATGATATTTTTGTACTAGCCTTTGTTATTAAGAATAATATGTTGAGAATCAAGACACTTATTTTAAGGAGTCTGTTAAAATGAAAGAAGAAAATGTTATAGCTCATATGCTTTGCTGTTGTCAAATTTGAGACTATGCAGAGTCAATACCAGAGGTAGGATACTGTGCTAGGCAGTTAAAGGAGAGGGTGCATTCTTCCTGAGGTTGATGAAAATGTAAAAGAGTGAGCAAGATCCTTGTTTAGCAGTTTCAAACACATTTACAAACCCAAGGGTATTTCCATCAAAATGATTGTATTCCCCCAAACTTCTCTAGGCACATAAATTCACTATTCTGGAGACTGAACATGCTCTAATAGCCTACTTTCATTGGCAGGATGATTGGCTACTAGAATAGCATTTAAATTCAAGTGTACGTGTCACTGCATCACCACAGCAAGCTGATCCTGACTTCTTAAGATTATATTCAGTCACCAGAAAAAAACAGGCATTAATATCCCTTCATCAGCAGCATTCACAAAATGCTGAGGCAATTTGTCAAAAGTAGAGAATTTCAAATTATTGACAAATTATTATTGGTGTGTGAAACACAGTACAGATCTTTTCATACTCCAGTTGAAGATAGAAGTTCCTAGGGCTTGCCCAAAAATTTGATGTCACATTTCAGGTGCACAGAATGGCAGTGAATTGCAGATATGTATGATAGCATAAGAATTGCAGATCAAAGCTATGAAGTCTGGAGAGCTTTGACTTCAGAGAAAATGGTGCAGATTGAGGGGATTTGACCAGATAAGCCCTTAAAACCCCAGTGCCTGTGGTCCAGCCAACTTCCATTTAGAGTTGCAAGAAACTCTTGGAGTCCCAAACCGTGTGACACGCTTCTGAGTGACTCAGCAGTAAAATCCCAGCTCAGCCAAGCCAGAGCATCCTTGAGCTCTCTGGGGACTTGCATTTCCTTTCCTGATGAGCTGTGCATTTGGCTCATCACTCAGCCTCTGTGGACCAGGGATCTGGTCCAGTGCCATATTCCTCACTGAAAACGACCATGTGTGTTGCTGTGGGTGCCTGGCCTCTCCAGGCAGACTCTACTGCAGTTGTAATTGCAGCACACATATGAGATTCTATTCATGTGTGTGTCTGGGTTATTCAGAAGCAGAATTACATACGGGATATCTTCCCTGCTGTCATCTGGAGCAGTGGTTTTTGTTTTTTTTTTTTTCTTAATTTAAATATATTTGTGTTAGAGTTTATATTTTTATTTCCCTTCTAGTTATAAGCTACTTTTTTATTTTTATCAATGCAAACAAATGCTGTGAGTAAAATATGTGAACATTTGCGTGTGAGGAAAAAATGGTCTGATTTATTGCACCATATTCATAGATACTGTGCTTGTGATACAAGGTTGACCTTGTAATCTCGGGGACCCAGAACTAAAGTCTGTATTTCCATTCTCCAGTGCTGTCAATATCAACATGTGAAGAGGAAAGACCAGCTGTGCTACTACCTCAAGAATCCAATGGTCCATGAAACAATATTGGTCTTCCCTCTGTCTTCTCATCTAAACTTGTAGAAGATAATAGACGAGTTTTGGCTGATCAATGAATGAATAGTGAGCAGGAGAATCGTAATAGCTATACAAGGAATTGCATCATTGAAGGGTTGTTGTGAAATAAGTTTACAAGCCTTAGAATTATTGGATTTTCAAAGAAATATTGGATTTATTCTTGTAATTGAAAATTACTTTGAAACCGAATGAACAATTAACAATGCTGTTTGTATTGCTAAGGTAATGTTCAAGCAAGTATTGTGGCTAAAAATTGCTGTAAAAATAACACACCATATCTTTTTTCTATTATTACCATAGGAGTCACAACAGGGATCTACAGGACACAGCAATACAAGTAAGTACCGACTCATTTTCCAGCTGCTTTGGGTGAAGGTGATGGCAATGGCTATGAAATACAAGTGGCTGATAGGGTAAGGAACCAATAGCAGAGTGGAATAGTGTAGAAACTCATCAGGCTTTACTCAGGTGTGGCCAAATGTGGAGAACTGAACTGAAGAGTGACCATCAAAATGTCAGGTCTTCTGGTGGACTGGGAAGAATAAAAAGGATTCATTTCTTTATCACCATTTCATTATGTAGATGAGAAAGACTGAAAGGCCAAAAGGATGTCTTTTTCAGGCAGCCAGAAAAGAGCTGACCTAGTTGCATGGCCAGATCCAGACTGCCATAAAATTCTGCAAGACTTGTTATCATTATTCTTTCATAGAAAATGGTATATTTTGTGCCTATTACACAGCAATAAACAACATAAATCCAGCCAAACTAACACCAGATAATGTCTCAAAGACCGTATGTCCATGGGTCTTTTCAGCTAGCACCATTGGGCAGGGAAATGGTATACGCTTGTGTGGCTTCCAGTTGGGGCTTTTCAGTGGCCTCCAATTTACATGGCACAGATCAGCAGCACTTGAATTATATTTAGTTATGGTAAAAAACTTAGCAGCTGTATTGAAAGATTGAATTGTTCTGCTAAACATAATGTTAATCCTCTCCCCTGACACCTCTGACTGTTGTTAATGTTGTTGTGCATATTAAAAATACATGATCCTATCCTGCTCTCAAAATAAAATCATCTGAACCAAAAGAACTATTTTGGTATCTACCTGACCTGTCAGCCAGCACAGAACCTGGTTTGCAAATTGCAAGGCTAGACTAAAGATGAAAAATGCCCTGAGCTGGTAGGTAGGTCTTTGAAAGTGTCTGGTCACCCACTGTGTGAGGAAGAAGACATCCAGAGAGACAAGGCTAGGAGATGTAGGCTATTAAAATGGTGTGGCTCTTTGCTGGGGAAAGGTCGGCATGCTGAAGACAATGTTGTGAAGAAACATGCAGTGGTGTCACTTAATTGCTGGCATCAGTTTGATATTGCTGTGAGTCCAGCACTAAGGAAATAATAAAAGGCAAAGGGGATGAGTTCTGTCAGGAAATAATGAATACAGTAATGAGAGAAGGAAGCACAAAAGGGCCATAATGGAGAGGACTATGCAAACGCACACAGAGTCACAAGCATGATCAACACACCAGCTGAGCTGAGGGCTTTGTGATGACAAGAGAGGCCACAGTGTTTGGCCAGCTTTGGTCATAGTTTTGTTCTGAGTATAACCTTCTTTCAACACTTGAATATGATAGGTTATTCTGCAGCACTAATGAAACCTGCTTTCCTGTGGGTTAGGAAATCAGTCCTACCTTCTTACAACTGTCCTCCAGTCCTTACTGGAGTGGTCTCCAATCTCAGCTTACTTCCCATTCCCCCATCTGCCTTCCCACACCACAGTACCTCCACTTTCTTCTTGTATTCTCATTCATCCTGCTCAGTAAAAGCAGTATATAATTGCAGCTGGGCTGGAGCTGCATTTGGTATTGCCTGGATGATGGTAACCAAACCAAGGGACAGCTGAACCCATACAGAAATGTTTCCATTGGTGGCAAAAGTTAAGGTTGCTGGCAGACACTAGACACTACTAATGCTGAAGAGAAAATCTGACTACCTCTGAGACCAGCATCCATGAGGATTTATATAGAGGAGCTGGAGTAATAACTGAATAAGACACAGTTAGAATGAGATATAGACCTTACCTTAGAAGTGCTGGGTTGTCCCTGGCTGGACTTCAGGTGCCCAGCAAAGCTTCTCTATCATTCCCCTTCTCAACTGAACATGGGAGAGAAAATAAAATGAAAGGCTCATGGGTCAAGATAAGGACAGGGAGAGACCACTCACCAATTACTGTCATTGTCAAATCAGGCTTGACCTGTGGAAATTAGTTTAATTTACTGCCAGTCAAATCAGAGTAGAAGAATGAGAAAACAAAAACAATTCTTAAAACATCTTTTCCCCATCCCTCTTTTTCTCTCAGGCACAACTTACTTAGCTTCTCCCATGGAGCCAGCCAGGGGAATGGGGAATGGGGTTTGTGATCAGTTCATTACACATTGTCTCTGACGCTCCTTCCTCCTTAGGGCAGGATTCCTCACAGTCTCCCCCTGTTCCTTCATAGGTCCTTCCCATGAGTGTGTTCCTTCAGGAGCAGACTGCTCCAGCATGAGTCCCTTCTACGGGGTCACCAGCCCTGCCAGCCAACCTGCTCTAGTGTGGGCTTCTCTCTCCATGAGGCCACCCATCCTGCTCCAGCTCAGGCTCCCCATGGATCGCAGCCTCCTTTAGGCATTCCCCTGCTCCAGTGTGGGTCTTCCATGGGCTGCACGAGGATAGATATGTCCTCACCATGGACTCTCATGAGCTGCAGGAGTGCAACCTGCCTCACCGTGGGCTACGCTGCGGGCTGCAGGAGAATCTCTGCTCTGGTGCCTGAGGCACCTCCTCCCTTCCTTCTGCACTGACCTGGTGTCTACAGAGCTGTTTTTCTCACAACTTCTCACTCCTCTCTTCAGCTACAGCTGCTGAGGTGGTTGGTTGGGTTTTTTTTGCTTCTTAAATGCATCATCCCAGAGGCCCCTTTGTCAGCAGCAGGTCCATCTTGGAGCCATCTGATATTGGCTGTGCCAGACATAGGTGAAGCTTCTGACAGCTTCTCACTGCTGTCAATAAGGGCACCCCTCTATCCCCTTCCCCCTGCTACCAAAACCTTGCCACGCAAACCCAATGCAGGATGTGAGAATTACTAGAAAATGACTCTACGTGGGAAATAAATCTAGTGGTCTATGTGATGCATAATCCAAATGCACATCTTCAGGGTCCCAATTTGCCAGTTTAGTTGGCTGTTATTTCCCATTGCACAATGCTGCCTTTGGAGTGGCTCTTGAGTCTGTCATTTACAATGGTTTTACTCCAGCTGGAAACATTGTCTTTCTCATGGGTAACATTTGCATTTCTCTCTCATCCTTCCCCCACAAGGACATCAAACCTGTAACAGCTGAAGTTAAACTGCTTTGTCACAATAAATATTTATCCCTGTTACCCAGAAAGGAAAACTTGGCCTGCTTACGTTGAGTGATTCACCCAAATTCCAGCTCAGAGGAGAGAACTCCTTCTCTGGCCACCCACTATTCAGTGGGGAAATCCCACAAAAGTTCATTTGAAGTTTACTTTGAAATGAAAGAAATCTGGACACGTTTCCTCTGGTTGTATCTAAAAAGGTTAAAAAGGGAGCTGTGTGAGGTGAGATAGAAAGTAGCAAAGAACTTAGCTCTATGGCTAAGTATCGGAGAACTGATTGTTTCTGACATATGTTCGTGGAGGAATGCATGTGCACACACACCCCAACACACATGCTTTTTAAGAGACATACACAGTGCTTAGCTCATGAAATAAAGTGTGCTAAGAGCAGTGCCAGAATGATATGGGCGGCATATTGTTTGTCAATTCCCAAAAGACTAAAATAACCCCAAAGGGTGACACAAATTTGCCCACAAGAAGAAGCCAGAGCTAGAAAGGATTTAGCAATCTGGCAAATGCCAGCCTCCCACAATGGTACCTGCATGCATTTGGCAGATTACATGGATCATGGAAAGCAAATCTTAGTCTGGCCAAGAATGAGTGTGAAAAATACAAGTTGTTCTGACAGGTAATTCCCTTTTACATATGCTTATCCAGAAGTCTTATCTGTACTGCAACTGTGACATTCAGCTATGCTTAGTCTGTATACATTTTAGGAATTTCTATGATTCAGTCAAGTGAGAACAAAGTTGGTAAGAACTGATAAAGCATCAATGACCAGATTTTCTACTCTGATAGACCAGACTGCTGCATTTTTACCATATGTGTAGGCTTCGTCCTCTCTCTCTCCACACAGAAGTATGTTCAGTGATGATTAGCATAAAGGCAGCTGCAAATGCTTACTGTAGGGTAATTCATTAATACCCAGTTTTGCTAAATCACAGAGATTCCCTTTTCTCCTCACAGTATTTATGCTGTTTCCCTTGTTGCTGCATTAACATACATTGCTGAAAGTAGAACTGATGTGAACTCTGCTGGCAAAGCACTCAGGAATCCATATTTCCTCTCACACTCAAACAAACCAGTGTTCATGGTAATATTTCATCACTTATAAAAAGCCTAAGTTACGAATAGAAAATCTTTGAATATATGCCAACTGTTACTGTTAGTTTCTTGTTCCAAATTACCATAATGCAGATGAGCTCTAGGGCTCCAGGCACCCTAGGGCTGACTAATGTATACTGTAGCAACAGCTTTCCAGCCAGCAAATTCATCTGGATATACTTTCTGAGGTCTCTGCTAACAGTGCAAAGTGACCTAGAGATTATGTATTCTGTCCCGTGCTGATGCCCCACTTGTGCCTAAATTTAGGTGCCTTTAACTGTCCTACTACAGTACTTCTTCTGGTATAACTTCTGGTTAACTTCTCTAGAGGTCCACAGAGAGACATCGGTGCTTTTGAAGTCATCCAGAGCTTACCCCATCCTGTTCACTAGTGTTCAGGCACCTAAGTTGGGTGCTTTCCTGAGGCCTTTCCAGAGGGGAGGGTGAGATCTAAAAGCACCATGCCAAGCTGTTTGCAGTATTCAGAACCTCATCTATAACACACCCATTTACAGAAGGTCATTGTCTAGAGCAAGTTCTTCAGTTTGCTTCTGTACAGCAGTAGAATGACATTGGTAGAAAACGGCTGCCTTTTCTGAAGGCAACAGGAAGTTTTCCAGAGGTGTCTCGTACGTCTGTTGCTGGCACTCCAATGCTTGTGGAAACTGAGGATGAGGACTTCAGCAGCAGCAAACAGACTTTGCATAATGCTTGTGTGCATGGAATAGGTGGGGGGCTGACCCAAAACCCATTCAACTCAAGTCAATGAGCAGAAAATCAGATAACACCAAAGCAGTCTGACTAAAATAAACACTACTCATTTCTTTTCAGAAGGCACAGGTGGATTTTGGTTTAGCAAAGTTCATTAAAAAGTAATGGATAAAAACACATCCATCAGTAAACCAGTCACACTCAACCTCTGTGCCTCCTTGTCTGCCAGGCAGCATAAACTCATGTGTAGACAGCTATTAGCATACAGTGACACACAAGGGGAGAAGCAGCTGCACAGTCACTAGGTCTAGAATTCAAGTTCAAGGTGATTCAAGTGAAGTGCTATACCCTATGCATCCATGTTGGAGCTAAACAAAAACCTTTCACTGAAGGACACTGGTTACTCAAAAAACAATAATTACAGCAAACAACATAACCCTTACATTTTTGGAGGGCAGGGAGAAAGAGGGAGAAGGACTTGGCTTGATTTAGCAGAAGCAGTACCATCCCATCAGCTAGCAGCCCGCTCGCCCAGTGTCTGTGCTACATAACTTAAGTTCTGTTGGGCAGATACATGGGTTTGGACCCAAGAAGGAAATTATCACAAGCCAACATGCTATGCTGGTACCCATGTGAGTCATAAGGAAATGTGAAGAGGCCTTCACATTTGGGCCTCTGACACTGCTCATTTGGATACCTGAATTCTCCTGGGGGTTGAGTGCTTAAGCCAAAATATGGTAAAGAGGGCTTCCCCAGCCCCCACTTACAGGAGCTAAAGATCAGATCCCTAATTTGTTAAAGTGAATGTGAATAAAAACATACATTGGCAGAATTGCATACCAATCAATGCCTTACTAGCTCCTGCTGATGCTGTTTTGCTTTGTATGAAATAATTACTGCTCCTAGAGCAAGGTTTTAGAGCATTGTGCATGCTGGATGTGGTACACTCAATAGCAGAGCTGTAGGGCCCTCGAGAAGTCTTTTCCATTGCTCCAAGATCTGCCGGTTATAGCTTGTGTCCTCTAAGCAGTTGCTCTTCTGGAGTTTCCTTGCCTGGCATTTCCAGCGTACATGTGGTAGTGACAAGAAAAGTCAAGTCAGGGTTGATTCCCTGCTTGCAAATGCTCCAGCAGGGCCTCTGCAGCCTTGTGATTGCCTCAGCAGCAGTCTGAATGTGTGGCAAGCATGGTCAGTGTTAGCAATGAATAAAGCATTAATGTGTCACATCTGAGCAGTTTCCATATTGACCCATTTCTGATGTCATTTTCTTCTTCTCTTTCAAAGGGAAAAGTGATGTAGAGCCAAAGAGTCCAGAGAAAAATTCAACCCATACATCGTAAGTCACTTTTGTGTTTAAGGTTGGAGAAGGCAGCTGTGTTTTTATCGTATTTGTTGGGCAAAATAGAATTTGTTTGTTTTCATTAAAATAAAGCTGTTTCACTGATGCTTTTCTTGAAATGTCTTTTTAAATAATGACTAAACATTAATTATTCCTAGAACTACTGCATGATAGTAAGTCAGAGATCTTTGCAAGTGAAACGCTTCCATATCACGCTGAATAGATATGAGATTATTTTTGTGGGTGTGTGAGGCTGGCCTTTACAACCTGACTTCAACATTACCTTAATGCTGCTGGAGTTTGTCACACTTGCTAAAAAACATCATGTCACATATGCCTTTGATGTACCGATGTAATTTTAAAAGACTGCAGTCTGCAGCTTCACCTCTGAATTACTTGAAATCCAATTACAGTTATCTCTGGTCTTGCACGATTTTGTTGATGTTTTTGAATTAACAAAAGAAGTCGAGAAATAGATAGGAACAGGCACTTGTAATATATCAGTGTTCACCTTCACTCTAGTGCAACAATAGAAGCTTTTACCATTTTTAACTCTAGTATACAAAGAACTGAATTGTTTTGCCAACATAAACCAGTCTATGAAACAGATGGGCTGCAAGTTAAAAAAAAAGAAAACAGCATCATTCTCCCAAACTGAGCTAGGTAAGTGAATTCCTTTAATAACTACCAGGCAGGAGCATTATGAATTTCTGCAAAACCATTCACCTTTTTAATCCCATTTGAGGGAGGGAAATTCTTGTAACAGTCACTCATCTGAATTTTAGAGTGCATCTTGCCTATAATTTATGTTTTCTGATTCCTGTTATTTAAATTCAGAGCATTATATCATGTAAATCTCGCAAGGTGTCACCATTTGTTACATGGCCAAAAGTAGTCACAGAAGGAGGCGTAATAACGGTGATTTATTGTGGGATGTTTTGATTTCTGCTGCAAATGTGCATTAAAAATCTTCTGGAAATGAATCTAGAAAAAGATTTGATATGGTGTAAGAAATGGCTCGTCCTGCAGATTGTGTTGTGGAATGTAATTACAGTATGTGAGCATATTTAGCCAAACTTATTAAATGAATTAAGCATTAGCAGCCTTATGCCTTCTGATAGTGTGATTGCTGGGAATGGTTAATAGAATGAGTCCAATAATTATCATTTTTAAAAATAATATTGCAATAAAGGCCAAAAGAAGAAGGGTTTTAATGCCATCTGGAGGTATTTGGAAGAAATGAACACATTCATTTTTGCCGATATTTAGCAATATGTAAAACTTAAGCTATCCTCCAAAGTGTTTTTTTCTAGTTAAATAGTATTTTATTGATGAGGGAATTTCTTTCCCTTCTTTACTTCTCCTCCTTTGGATGCACCCCAATATGTTTATGGGTTTGGTTTGAGAGTATAGAATGTGTCATGTCGCATGCTGTATTAGATACAGCAGACTTCAGAATCTGGTTAGGTGTGAAAAGTTCTTTGCCTAACAAGAGGTCTTAGTAGAGCCTTCTGAAACTGTGCTGTCTAGTAGATATAGTATATTCGTAAAGCTTATCTTTAAATTGTTACTATATGCTACTGTACAGTAGATACTAGTTCCCAGAGCAAATTTTAGACAAGACTGGTTACCACTGCATTCAGAAGCCCCTCTAGTTAGAAAAATTGTGTGGAAAGGGAGGCAGGAGAGAAAGGAGAAGAGGAAAGAAAGGGAATCAGCAAAAAGAGGAGGAAGAAAATGAGAGGGATACATCTAAGAAGGAGGAAAAGGAACTGCAAATGCTGTATCTTCAGAAAGAGATAAAAAACTGAGAGTGGTGGAAGAGAAAACCAGAGATCAAACACAGAAAATGAGAAAGAATGGAGATTAATAGGTGCAAAAGCTATTAGTAAACTAAAACGTATGTGTTGCTGAATAGAGGGCTGGCTACCTGAGTGTTACAGTGAAGTAAACTAACTCATGTTGGTATGTTGTCTCGCTGATATCCTAGTTCTCTTTCTGCTACCTTCCGTTGTCCTTCTGTGTGTTTCTTCTCATTTCCACCTTCTTCAAGAACAGTCTTTTATCCCTGGTTCTCAAGCAGTTGTGAATACAGAGTGTTTCTGTTCTTTTGGGGACATAGCATCTGGGAACCAGTGGGTTTGTGAAAGGGGCAGGTATGTGAGGGGGTACAAACAATGCCAGGGGTCCCCATGGGTAAAAAGACTGCACCCTCTTGCTAGGTGTCACTCCCTTGAGAGTGTTGAAGGAGTCTGCTTGGCATCCCCTGGTGCTAAAAAGGGGGGACATTGATGGAGGAGATTGATGGGCATGTTCAGGCCTGACCAGAAGGAATCGTGGATTGATTTCACTGTGAATCAGTGTTTCCTCGTGAAAATGGAACAGCAACAAAAAGTCCACAAAGCAAGTCATGTTTGCCTAGATAAAGATAACGGAAAAGACAGGGAGGAGCAAACTAATGTTTCTTTCTTGCAAATGTCTTTTTTATTTTCCTCAGGCATGTTACAAGCCACACACCCAAGCCAAGCATATATGATTCAATAGCAGTTAATTCATCCCTGGTGCAGATTTACTACATCCATGCAAACATTATTTATGCAGCTTCAACGGACGGGTTGATTGCCCTTCTGAATCAGGCAGTGAGGCATTTGTGGACTAAGCATTTACATGAAGTCTCCCCACATGACATTCCTCCTGCCTCATCCACTGGGCTAAGTATCCTCAAAACCAAATAGAACTCTGTAATGTGGAACCATGGGGGCCAAAGAGGCTACCCATAACCTCTGAGAATATAAAAACCTAGAGTGCAGGACGTGCAGTCGTCTATTCAGAGGGGCTTGGGTACAGTAACTGCATCATTCTGAATTGCATTATGCATAGGGTTTTTTCCTGTATGCATTAACTCCCTGGATACATTCAGTATAACATAGCTCTCCACTGATGATAATACTAAGCATTAAGAAACTGGTATGTGTTAGATGATAAACATTAATTGATGTAACATCCTAATGAGGCAGATATGTAAGGGCAGTTATTACAATGCTAGAGATAACTGAGATGGATGTAGGAAGAGGAGAATGAGGCAAAAGTGGGAAGAAAGCCTGATCAGAGTCATTTTGCACAATATTCCTATGGCCTTCACTGCCTCAGCATGCACAATAATCATCTGAGCTGGCACTGAAGAACTGCAATAAAAGGTGCAAACAATACAAAGGTGTTATGATGTTTGGAGTCTTCCGCAATTGATTCATGTTCCTTGTAATTGAATGCTTTTAAAGCCATGAGAATTCTGGATTTGAAGGGAGGTTTTGTTGTACTCAACATATATAGAGCTCTCTATTGGTCATCTGATTACAGCTTCACTGAGGATTTCTGAACTTTTAGGGCTACTCAGAAATATCCAGTAATGTTTTGTTCTTTTGGTTTTGTGATAAAAAATGTTCCATTTTCAATGATCAGAAAACTTTCACAGATTTTGTTTGAAGTACCTGATTTCCACCAAAATCCTTTCTCCCCTTGGTTTTACCACTTAAATTCTGGAGGGTTTTGTTAAGGAGTGGTGAAGGGATGAAGAGTACTCTTTGGTTCTTTAGTGTTTTCTGATAGAGAATTTCAATCTTTCTTTGGCAAAACTGGATCCTTTCAGTAAACCTTGTAACATTGCAATTAAGCTTCTGATTTTATAGTTTAAAACTTTTAATTTTATAGAGCATCTGTGCAAGGAAAAGTGAATGTGCACATGTTTCAGAGGACCTTGCGGTGCCATAGAACCTTATCTCTGAGCTAGGGGTCTGCAATTTCCCATTCTCCCACGCACAAAATATGTCAATTATTAAAAAATGGCACAAATACACAAAGCGCTCTGCAAGACTCCTGCTCTTGGGATGACTTTCGACGTACTGCCTATTGTGATGTTCTTCAGTACCTTTTGTATTTGTAAATGATTTCCACTTCAGACTACCCAAGGTTAATCATGCCTGACTGTGATTCACTGCTACGGGTTTACCCCAACATTTCTAGTCCACTTACTTAATGATATCAGGACTGGCAACTAGATACCTTGGTAGTGTCTCTGTATTATCCTTCCCACAATTGCTCCCATGCTGAGCTGCTCCAGATTTTTCCCTCCCTTTTTACAAGAGACTTAACCAAGGTTGAGGGAGGTTTTTATAATTTATGGCAGTTATGCAAGTTTTGTCCTCTGCTAACACTGAGAATCACAGTGTGTTTGCTTGTTTGCTTTTGCCGGGCAGTAATAGATGTTGGCTCTTTTTCTTCTCTACACTGGTCCCCAGCATCACTTGGAGAATAGTTTGCTCAGGGGAATCTTTAATAACAGCACTAAATTCAGCAGCTTCCAAGCTGCCCATTTGCAGACATTAGTGCTACAGTCTCTTGCCCATCCAGCAGCTGTTCATCGTTCTCATCACCCTGATTCTCCTTGAGGAAGGAAATAGAAAATAGGTACTCAGAGCAACATCGCTGTTGTTCTTGCCTGTATTGGCATGAGTATTGCCAACTGGTTTCTTGCTTTCTCTTCTTCACTTCTATCTTGCCCCTTGTATCTTCAGTGATTCAAGGATAGTTACTCAATAGCCAGAAACTCCTGCTGGCTTCCCCTTCCACAGAAAGGAAAACTGAGGCAGTGGGGTTATAAGGTGCCTCCACAGAACAGAGAGAACCAGTCTCAAATGCAGGAGACAGCACAAGCGCGTGCTGACAACACACCGTCCAGCTCTTAGCCCTCAGGGAGCTTGGCCTTCCACATCTGGCTGATGTGTGGTCTTGACCTTAAGTCTCTGAGGCAACAACTGCAACCTGACTGAGCATCAGAGTTGGAAGAGGAGCCTTAATCCCACCTCACTTCACTGAAAGGCCTGCTGCAACATATTTAAAGTTAGCCTTGGCTTTCCCCCATCTAAAATAATAATTAGACCACCATGAAGACTACCTCATTAATATTTGTATAAAGTGTTGAAAAATGTAATGTTATGTAAAAATAGACGGGGAATACTCACCCAGAACAGTAAAGGAAATGAGTGGTAGTTTTTAAAGACATATTTGGGTAGAAAGTAGTAAATGTCCTGAGGAGTGCCAGATGTAGAGAGAAGGGGATAGCATGAGCTGCTGCCTCTCCCAGGCACCAGTAGACCTGGTGAGCATGGGCAGCTTCTGTTCCATCGTCCCCCCCAGAGTTTCAGTCTTGGGACAGGGGTCACACAGTTTAAATTAGAGGGGGTTGGGATTTGTATTGCTGAACTAGAGGGAGGGATGGCAAATGCAGAAGAGGCAAAGCATGCAAGCTGCAGAGGAAGAAAAAACCTCCAGTGGTACGTTTTTGATATCCTTCTGTTTGCCAAAGCGACCATGATGGGTTAAGTCAATTGAATCTGAAAATACATAACAGATGGGTCTGGAGACAATGGAAAGGGTAAAATCCATGCAGCTGTGGATGTTGGTTTTAAAAAAAGGCTACCCAAAGTTTTATGGGGTGTAATCCACTGTTAGCTTTCAGAATAAGATACCAGGGCAGCTTCCAAGTCTTCCATGTCTTCAGTTGTGGGCATTTTAGATGACCAGGACAGACTCAGAAGACACATTGGCTAGTGATTTGGTGAGAAATGATTTAGTGACTCCATAGGCATCATGAGCATATCACCCTGGTCCTCAGAGGTGACCCTCTTCTGTAAAGAAACACAACTTCCAAGGGATGGTAGACAATATTAAATTAGATACTTTAGGTTAATTTTTTTGAGATATATTATTTCTAGAATCACCAATACATCAACGGCTTTAAATGTATGTCTGTGATGTTTCAGGAAGAAGTCTTGCAGTCTATGCTAAAAAAAAAAATAAAAATAAAAATAAAAATAAAAATAAAAATAAATAAATAAATAAGTAAATAAAAAGCCAAAAAAACCCACCTTCCTATGATGAATGAAGGCAGTGTTTTGCAGAGCGATGGAGGTCTTGAAAACTGAAGAAGTGAAAGTCTGGTGTTTATCTATGAACCAAGTCACTGGCAGAAGAAGAAGGCTGGCTTCATTGCACTATTCCACCTGTTTACTTGAGCCTCGGCTTGCAGAGCTAGCCCCTAATACTGCCAGACTGTCACTCTGCTCAGCCAGTCCAGCAGGAACAGCTAAAATTTTAAGACACACTCTTCAGCTCTCAAATTCCCATGAAAGAGTTCTTTTTGCTGCTCTCTCCCCTCCATAATTACCCTCAGTCCCTGTACGGAGCGTTTCTCTATGGATTAAATATATAGACCTCTAAAAAATACAATTCCACCATAAGTTCCCACTCCAAAACCAAAGTGATTTCACCTGTGGGATGCATCAGTGACACTGCAGTATTGTCACAATGCTTATGTGAACCTTGCCTGCCAATTCCTGACCTTTTCTGAGCTTAGATTTTTTGGATGTGCAGTGTACGGTGTTGCTGATAGTTCACAAAAAGCTATTGTAAGTTGATGCTAACTATTCTCAAATGAAATAAAGACATTTTCTTGGAAGACATTTGCTCACACAGATCTTGTCTGATTCTACCTTGGAGGTTCAGCAAAACTGAGGAGGAAGAATGAATTTGTATTATTAATGGACTTTTTTTTTTTTTTGCCATGTAAAATTATAGATACATGGCAGTCAAACGTGTTGCAAGTGAAAAAAAAATAAATAGCATATAAAACCATATAAAAAGATTTTAAAAACTTGATGTCCAGGAAAGCAGATGAGATGGGCTTATTTTTTGGTTTAAACAGAAAATACCTGGAAGCCAAACCTGACCTTAATTGCATCTGTGGTTTTCCTGGTACAAAATTAAGCTTCTGTTGAGTACGAGTCAGGCAAAAAAAAAACCTTTATCTGAGATGTTAGCAGGAACAGGGAAAGATGAATGCCAAATAAAAGCACCAGTGAGGTCTGGGGAAGTTTTGTGATTGACTTTCATGGGGGTGAGATAGGGCCTTTGCTGTCCCATTTTTAAATGCTAGCCCTCTCTTTTACCAGATACAGCCAATAGCTTGAGATAACCACCCTTATCGCTGCAGGGCTCAGTGCAGTTTTATGTATAAAGTCCTCTTGATCCAAGCTCTCTTGTTTAGCACCTTCACCTTTACTGTATACCTGTACTCTGCACACTGAAGACAAAAATAATTAGGCCTGGGAAGCTGCCTTCGTTTTGATGCCACCCTTGGCTCAAAGCTGAAGGGGAAAGTGGTTTAATGCAAGAAAAACCCTCGCTTCAAACCAACAACATTTCCCTGGTTGGAGAACTCACTGTAATGTTGGGCATTATTTCTAATTTTGTACCAAGTCAAAAATGCTTCTGTAACACTGCTGTTCATCTAACATCACTTAGAATAAAGCTGACCAATTTAACTGGCTAAAACATCATCATGCTTGAGGAAGTGTTTTCCTGTATTGCAGCGAGAGCGTATTATTTTTCTCTCAGGCACTGTTTTCCTTGGACTTTGTCGTTTCTAAGGGACTAATTGGGAATTTTGAATGTATTATATGTTAGCTCTGAATACAGTGGTTAAAGAGAGTGTGCCAGGAAAATCAGGAGATGTGAATACCTGGAAAGAAGTCTGTTTCATCAGAAATGCCACCAGGAAGGCAGGCATCATTGACCTGTGTTTTTCTCTGAAGAAAACGATAAATGGAAGCACTGCGTTGTGCACGTTGATGTCATGATGTGCATGGTGGTGTTTTTGCTGGGCTAAAAATTCCTGGTTGTTGGGGTAACATGTTTTGGAAATCCTCTACCCTTTGCGAAAGCCGCTGCAACTTGAAACCCACTGGGGCTGATGTTTGTCAGGGGCACCACCACTGCTGGGTGAGGAGGGCTGTTGGCTTAGCCAAGGGATTTTAGGCAGCAAAACAAAGTAAAATGGGTCCAAAAGAAGAGAAAGGCAATCGGGAGAGATTCAATACTTCCAGGCTCTCATAAGCTGATTTTTTTTTCCCCACACCATCAGCATGTCCCATCAGCCAAAAGGCGGGGGGTTACCTCATCTTGGGGCTGAATAGATGGGTGATGGAAAGCCGAGAGGTGTGTGTGTGCCTGGGGTGGGTGGGAGAGGAGGAGGGCGAGAGGGGGAGAAAAGAGAGATACAGGGTTCTGGACACCTGCCAAGAAAAATAACTAACATTTTGCAACAGAGAAATCCTAAGACTGAGGTCATAGTGTGGAAAAAGTCTGTTTCACAGACTCTTGAGCCTGAACTCAGGCCAAGTTTTTTTATGTTTTTCGGGGTTTTTTGTTTTTTTGGTTTTTTTTTTAATGCAGGCATCCTATTAACATTTGAACACTAAAGCTCGTCCAGGAATGGAAAGATTTTGGAATTTGAAGTGCCTTGGTTTTCTACTTTGTTGGTACACAGATACCTTTTTTTAATTACAAGAAAGTGAGGTTTTGAATTGGAAGCTGCCTCATTTTGCTTTTTACGTATTTTACAAGTATGAAGATCAAATTGAGGGACTCTATAGAAATGCCCATTTCTCCCACAGAGTGACCAACACAAAAAAAAAACAAAACAAGAAAGAGACTTTTCAAGCTCGGAGGACATCTTTTTATTTGCCATGCAAAATACAAAAAGATACTGAAACCTGAACTGATGATGAATTTTCCTGTGTGGAAAGCTCCTACTGTTCAGCTATGAATAGCTATGGTTTTTAAAACCTTTATGGTAGGAAGCTGGCAGCTTCATGACAATTCACTTTTCATACGTAACTAAGCAAATTATTGAAATTCTTCTGCCTTAACCTCTGGATTTGGATTAAATGTCAGAGTGTGGATATTTTTTAACTGAGGGGAAAAAAATAACTCTTTGGATTTGTTAGGATGTTATTGCAAGCAAGTTTTCTGGTGTTTGATTTGCAAAGCTACAACTGGAGTCTGCCTTCCTCAGGGTAAGAATATTTCCACATTATCATTTCACCTGCCGTATTTTAAGAGGGAGAGTATTATATCTTGGTGTGTATCTCGGCTTTGTGCTTTCTGTTCATTGTTTAGCATGCAGACAAGCTTCATCTCCCAAAAGAGATGTGGAATATATTCATTGGCAATTTAGAATTGATGATAGATTTGACAAGCAAGCAGGGTGACGCACCAGGGCTATCAAAGCTGGAGATGAATCAGGACAAAGGTTTGGATGAGGTATATTGTTCCTGAGATTCAAAAGAGTTATACTTACAGTTCATTCCAAAATCAAGGCAACTGTACCACTGACTCACTAAGCTAAGTTTTTCTGAGAAAAGAAAAAAAACAACAAAAAAGAAAAACCATGGTTTGATTGGCCCACAGTCCTTTTATGGCAAAATAGTGCAATTACAGCTGGCATTTCTGCATGCTGATTTTTATTAGTTCTGTAAGAGATTTTGTCTGGATTCACTTGTGCTGACTCCCCCTTTCATTGCATAAACTGTAAGCAATTGTACGTAAAGAAAAAGAATCTCTTGACATATTCCTTCAGGGATACACTCCAAGAGATGCACTAGATCAGGTATACTAAATTAAAACAGAACCAATCTGTTATTTGATGAACATGTAGACTTACTGTGTATTTAACTGTATCAGAATTTAGCGCAATTATGGCTGAAAATCCTGTACTACACCATTAGCTTTCCTACTGCCAAAGCAAAGCAGACAAATCAAAACAAATAATCTCCTTAAAGTATTTAGAAACATGATACAAAGGATGAGCAAATTACCTTTTTGTACCTTGTTTGATGACCAATTTTTGTGCCTTTTATAATGGCTGTAGTGGGGGGGGGGGTGTTGAAGGAGACTGAAGTCCCCTAGGGAGATGAGACAGGCAACCCAGACATGCAACCTACCTTGATGTAGTTCAGATGGGGGCCTAGTACATCAAAGAGTGAGGAAAAGACCTGGGGCTGGGAACCCCAGAACATCACAGAACGTAACCTCAGAAAAAATTTGTCATCACTCTGGTCTGTGCTGGTTTTAACTGTTGGACTTAAGAAAAAATTCTTGTGGCTGCTTATGTAAAATCCACATGTTTTTTCCATAACTTATACAGTAAATGTAATATGAGACACAAACTTTAATACTTGCAATCACTGTAAGCAGATTCTGTAGACTTCTGTGGAAGAAAGGATGAAGCTTTTTGTCACAAATTGTTAAAAAACCCAAGGTTCTTCTTCTGCCATAGGATCAGGTTTTGATCTTGCAAATTATTATAGACAAGCATGATGCTTTCCAGCAGGACTTCTTTCAGCATCATTGTTTGAAAGACCAAGAGTTCCCATACCTAGAGTCATGTTCATGCTGTGCTACTCATCTCCATTTTGCTTAAAAAACATTTCCCCATGAGCTGCATCCTTTACTGTGGGCAGCCTCAGTAGAGCAGGGTGACTTACATGTGTCTAAAAATTGGCCTGCTACAGTGTGATTGCATGTGGAAAGGCAACGGAAGAAAAAAAGAAGAACCTGTGTTTGTCAGGGCAGAGGTCTGCTTCTTCTCTCCATCCCTCACAACTGCCACTAGCTCACCGATTATCTCATCCTGTGGCGCAGTAATCCTGATGCAGTGCTGGTGAGTGAGCAATCCAGCACTGAGGCCAGGAAACAGAAGATCTCTCAGGAGGGGTGTCCTTTCCTCCTCTGAAGAGCTTTGTATTCAAGACAAAGAAACTTCTCCCTGAGCCTTTCCATAGGTTTCATTGCTATGTAAGAATTGTTGACTGGTACCACTCTTCAGCAAGCATGCTAATGTAAGGAGCCCTGCAGCACCCATAGCAGCCTCCTGTGATTGGTGTCCAGTAGCCGTGAGTCAGGAGACAAATTTCCACCTCTGAAGCCTGGACTAGAGAAAGAGGAGGGTCAGAGATACAGTAACAGAAAACTCGTCATCCAGATAGGATTTTAGGAGTTTTATTGTTACATGTAATACATAAAAATGCATAAAACTAAACAAATACAAAGACGTATAATGCATAAACAATGAGAGATCTGCACAAAGCTGACAGTGAAGGTTAGTTTGGTAGAAAGACCAAAAATATTGATAATATTCCCATCTTGCATATATTTCCTTAGGACAACAATAGGTGGATGCCTGAATATCCATCATCTCCGGGCATTACAGAAAGATTATAAAAAGCAACGTTCCTCCTTTTGAAATTGTTTTGATTTAGTTTTCTCTATCAGAAGTGGCCAAGTAGCCATGACCCAATTTGTCTCAGTGACATTGCAGAGCTGTGAATGCACTACGAGTAGAACAACTCTTTCTGTGCCCTGAAGAACAGAGAAGCCTTGGTGCATAGCTGGAAAGCAAATACCTCTTGCTCAAGCCACTTACGTTTTTCTACTTGAGAAAAATTAAAATCTCATCTTATTTCTTTGCGTGAACTTGTCACCCACTCAGAGTTTTATCAAAATAAATCTGTAGTCCTTTTCAAAGAACATCTTCCGTATGAGTTGCATTAGCTTTAAAGACTCACCAAGAACAGAGTGGTCCAGGCTGACACTCTTGGTTTCCAACAGAGAAGCAACTTCACGAATCTTATACTGCAATACTACAACTCAATTAATTAAGTACTTGATGTCCTAAGAAGCTTCTGCCTTCCAAAGTCAAGGAGAGGGAGCCTCCAGGCCCCACTCCCATCTTTGGCCACCAGACACAGTGACGTTTGGAGACTTTCCACCCATCACACTGTTACACAACTCTTCCCCTTTCATCAGCACACAGAGTTTTCGTTAGCTAGCATGAAAAATTAACCCCACTGTTGTTGGAATGCAGCCGGGTAATATGTGGCCTCATTTGCTGCTACAGGAGAACATGTGTTTGCTGCTTTGGTACTGGGAGCGCTGTGGATGGGGCATAAGGGAGCTTGGTAGCGCAAACCCTGGGGAACACCTCTGCAGACCCCCATCCCTGCCCTCTCTCCAGGTATCCTTGCACAGGGTGGTTTCTGGTTTCTCCTTCCTTGTCTTGTCTCTTTATCTGCTATCCATCCTATGCCACCCACTACCCCTTCTGCTTTTCTTCTGTTCCTTTTTCTTGCTGCACCCTTTCTGCTGCTCTCTTACTTTCCCATCCCTGGTTTTGACAGGTTCACTACCTGTAGCCTCATTTCTCCATTCTTTTCACCTTAGCTGGTCCTTCCCTTCTTCACTTTAGCCCTGCAAAACATGCCCCCATGTCTCCTGAGAAAAAAAAAAAAACAAAAAAACCAACAAGAAATAGAGATGCAAGTAATAAGGAATACACAGATATACCCATAGCAGCTTGGGTTCCTGGATTACTGGGTATGACTTCTCACCTGCTGCTTTCTCCTTTGTCCCTTTGTTCCTCCATCATGTCATCTTTGCTTCATGTTAAGTCACTGGTCTTTGTCAGGTGCCCGGTTATTGCCCCAGTCTCCCTTTGGGGCACATAGTTTTTCATTACTTCTAAGAATGACAAAGAGAAAGAGAGAGACTAATACAGAGAAAAGTTTTACTTAACTGCAAAATGCTTTCCTTTTATAACTTTAAGCATGATTGGCAGATAGGTTTATTTAATCAAATTGCCTTTTCTGCCAGTGTATTATTTAATGAGGGAGTTCTTTTTTTTGATTGCATAGGAAATGTGGCAGCATTTGAGAATTTCTGATGTCCTATTTACTCATCCGTTGTGTTGGGAATCAGTTTAATTTCAATGTCAGCAGTGGAATTAAAAGTCATAACAGTTATCTGTCACGGAATGATCTATTCGGGGATTTTCTCAGCAAAGCAGGATATATCCTCCACCCTTTCACCAGAGAAGGAAGTTTTAAAAAATAAGTCAAATTTGAACATGTTTTTGTATTGATTATCCCTTCCTGGCTGGTGATAAAGGCGCATATTTTCACTTTACTTCACTATTGATTCACTGATATAATATCCTTTCCTAGCATAAGTTATCCTCCTTTTATTTTGCTCTGAGTTTCTCAAACACTTCCATCAATGATAGCTCCCCTATTAAAGTGCACTTAATGTCCTTTCCTGAAAATCAGAAAGACAGTTCTAGCTTTCCTGAGATAATGCAAAATCCACTTTTGGCAGGCATGTTAATTTGGGCTGATTGTTTTCTGGTTTTGGTGTGGCACTTCACCTTCAGACAAACAGGCTTCTCACGTGAAAGCAGGGGAGCTCCTGAGCAGATGGGGGGACAGACATGAGGGAGGTAAATGGGGCCCCAAGTCTGGTTCTGCTCCCTTTGGGTTTCCTTCAGTTCTGCGGTTCTGTGCAGCCCCACATAAACTAATAACTGATAAATGAATAAAATCTTTCAGCTGATATATTTCATAAGTATCAAGACTACATATGACTCCAAAGTAAGGACAGTAACTGTTTAATTAATTGCTTTTTAAATAAAACACATCAAAGAAATTTTTAAATCCTTCATTGTTCTTAAAATGGTTTAGTGCCTCATTAATTCTTGATTAGCCTGGTTGTTAAGAGGCCGTTATTATGTGGTAATAAGGTGTAGGAAATTACCTGTAGAACTATAGTCAAGTCACACAGACCTGCTATCGTTAGCACCTCATCAGGTGTTGAGACCGAGTGCCAGTGGTGTAAATTAGGGGTTCACTGCCTGGTGGTGGGGCTTGTGGTGGTGGTCCTGTGTGATGGAGAATTTGCTGAGATGATTTGAGTCCTCTGGTGCAGAAGAGTGGAGAAGTCACGACAAAATATAACTCCTCAACCTCCTGTCCTTCAAGGGCTCCCAGTCTTTGGCAGGGCATGGAAACTGCTATGAAACAGTGGGATAAAATTACTTTGCAATTACATTCATTTAAGTAATTTCAAATATGCCTGAAGCTCGCATAGATGAAAGTCCACTCTTTGCTATGTGATTTGTCAGGCAGAAAGTGTCGTAAGAGATATTTGGTGCCAGTCCAGCAGAAACTCCCCAAACTAATGACCTCCTCAGGTCATTAGTGTTTCTTTTGAACACACAACCCCCCTCAAAGCCTGCGACAAATGTTAGTAAAGTTAATCATTATTACCCTTTTACAGATAAGAAAATGAGCCTTAGGGGCTATTTCTATTGTGATTTGATGCAACATTAATCAGCATTCTGAAAAGACATATTTGAATGTCCCAGACTGAATATATTTATTCTTCAATGTGTATAATGTTTTTATTCTCCCCAAAAACTCTCTGAGCTTGATGCTCTAATGCTCACAGTATGGAGCTCCCATTCATTATCTGTACAGGGAGCTAATGCGGTACAGCGGTGTCACAGTCTTTGAAGAGCACCAAAGATGCTAATAATTAAAGCATAAAGCACACCCTCACTAGTACTTTCCTCTTATTCTTTCCTGGGTTTCAATCTTCGCACAGCAGATGAGGCACAGTCCTCGGAGGATGGAGAGCAGCTTGGCAGCAGTGTGGCTGCTGTCACGCTGCCAGCATGCAGGGGTGATGCCCTGCGGGGTATGCCAGTGCCTGCTCACCTACTTCCTTCATGCTGTTGGGTTTTGGAGAGCGTTCACACCTCAGGAGTGGTGTCAGAGCAAAGCTGCAGGAGAGCCCCGCTCCTTAGAGGCTCATGTCCCCTCAGCCCCCAAAACAGTGCTACTGCCTGGGTTTCAGTTCTAAATATCCATGTTTCTGGTTAAATAGCTAGGCACTTATTTCAGTGTACTTTCATCCAGGTCTGCAAACTTTTCAAGTCCCCGGTGTGGTTGCCACTTGCCCTTTGGGTCAAATGTAACTGTGTCCTTTGCCCCAGACCTGAGCACTGTGCCAGCACTCCTTGGGGATGGATCCCAAGCTGCAAGTGTCTGGAGAAAGGTGCATCTTCGTTTAACCCTTCTTCAAGCCTCAGAGCTAGGGCCACAGGGAAAAAATCTCTGTACTTGGCATTTCAGCTGCTTTGGAAGCTGAAGTACCTGCAAGACCCATGCAGGGCAACTGTTGCCAGCTATTGGCAATGATCACCCTCATCCCCATGCCACCAGAGGTCAGAGCAGCCTAAAAGGCACATGCACCCCTCCAAGCCATTTTTCACCTACCTGTTGCTGCTGTGATGAAGAACATACCTCAGCACTCAGCTTTGCACTTGGCTTTGGCTAATTGTGGCTGTGCCTGCTTGCCCGCCCTGTCACAGAGCCATACTGGTGCTGAGCTGGGGGCAGACCTGGTCCACACACAGAGCAGTGTGCCAGCAGCAGATCTCCCCCCTAGTAGACAAGAGGTCAGGCACCATCATCCCAGCTGTGGCTGGTATCCCACACACAGCCCTGGTGGTCCCAAGCAGGGTGCAGTAAGTGTCTAGCTGCTGCTGCTTCATCCGTCTCCTGAAATGTACTTTTTAATCTCTCATGATAATAAGTAGCAGAGTTGTCATGACTTTTACAAAGATGGTGGAAAAACTCCACCCTAACCCAAGTATTTAAAGGGTACTTTTGAGTGCAGTTTCAGATCTCACAAGAACAAATGCCAGGAGCAGTTACAGCCCAAAACAAAAACTGGTAGGAATTAATAGTACAAGCATAGCAGTAAAGAACATCAGGAGTTAACAGTCCCAGTGTGAGAAAAGTTTATTTAATCCTACTCTAAACAAGCACTATAACAAATCCTTGTTAGGAATGAATGATCTCTCACATGTAGCTTAAAATAATCAAATTTTGATTTAAAATACCAAAATACGTCGCATGTTATGGGCTCTTCTAGAAGAAATTCAAATTGTCCAGTCCAATTTCATTTTTTATTTGTAACATTTTACAGATAAATAAATGTGTTCTTTATACAAATTGCGCTTGCCCCATTCCAGGCAGGAATGTGTATTTGCCAGAGAATTACATACTCTTAAATGTTGACATATTCTGCCCCAGTAACTCTGCTGTGCTCTGATAGAAGCGATATTGTTGCATACAGAAAGATACTGTTTCGGCATCTCTTCCCTTTCCCACCTTGTTTTTGGACTTCTTTCTTCAAATTTCCTCTTAGCACACGTTTCAAAGAAGAAGTAGGGGCTGAAGAGCATAAGATGTTGGGTCATAGGTATGTCTAAGGAAATGCTGATCTGTTCTCAGTCAGCACCTGGAGTTTTCTTCCCCGTTTCTGGATCTGATTAAAGAGGGTGGCTTCGTGAAAAAGCAATCAATGTTTTTGCCTTGTTTTTTTCATACCAACTGAAATGGTATAATCATGGGTTTGTTTACTTTTGACTTCATTGGGTGTTGAGAAATGTACCTACACAGAGCTCTCTCACTAGAAAACAGTGTGACAGAATACAGCCAAGTAGTAAATTGGTACCTGTCTTGACAGGATGTATCCTATATCATGCTAGTTAATGATCCTGGTTATAAGGAGAGTAGATCCTTGTGCTTTGGGGTTCAGCTAGAAGGAATAGTCAGAGAAAGTATCAACAAGAAAATCCTGGCAGACCTTTTGTTCATTCCTCATTCTTCCCTGGCAGTGCTTTAAATCGCATACAAACTTGAAGCATGAGACATTTTATGCAAATATTCATCGAGGACTGTTTGCTGCATCTTTGGAAGGGTAAAACCTTTTCTGCTATTAGTGTGAGCATAGTAGTACGCTGAAAAAATACGGCATGATTTCCTTAGACTAATAAAGACTGCTGGAGATAGTCCAAAGGTTTATAGAACTTCTGGAAAGTTATTTACATATTTTAAAGACCTTTATTGTCAGTCTCCTATATTTAGTCTATTTTATTCAGTATTTTCATCAGCCATCTCTGCTGTCTTCAGTGCACTAAAAATATTTAAGTGCCTGATAAACCATGTAGATCTGAAGTATTTTCTCCTATCAGTAAAAAATCATTTGCCTTGAAGGTAATATAGTGGAATAAATTGATTGCTGATGAAACTGGTTTTACTAGAGTGACACTGATGATGAAGCTAACCCAATACATTTAGTTTAGGAGATTCACTTCTGACCATTAACATTGTTGCTACTAAATTTTATTCTTTAAAAGTCACATGGCATCCCTAGTATATATCTTTTTTAATGCATATTGCATAATATAGGTACAATATTTGCTTGCAAATTATTTGCAGTTGTACTAAATTGACATGTCATTATCTGTAGGGTTTACTCTTACTTAAATATCAGATAATTACCCGCTGCATATTTGGTTTCCATACCCAAAAGTACATCTGAAATAATAAGGACTGTTTTGGTTAGATTTGATCTGACGTCAAGTAATAACAAATTAAATGATGCCATTTTTTCAAAGGTGGAGTCCATAGGTACATCCTTAGGAGACTGCATAGAATTTGGTTCATGGGAACTCAGCATCAGATAATTGTAAATTCCAACATACAAACCAACCAAAAAGTTCTATAAATCTCAGATTTGTGTAAGTAGTGGTCTTAATTCCAATATTATTTTGGTGAAAAAAATAGAAAAAGAATGAAAGAAAAGAGGCGACTCCTTAAATTTCAGTCATGTAACAATCTGAGATCCGTTTCCTGCATGCTTGGTTTGTACCAACACTTGGTCACAACACCACTGTGGTATAGAATTTTTGGATGGCTCTCTGACAGCTGATGACAGAAAAAAAGATCACAGAAAGCTTAAATTAACAGCAAATGGGTGGGAAAATGAAATAAGACATGAAAAATGTTTTGTGGATGCACATGAAACTCAAGCCAAGGCTGGTTTCAATACTTCACAAAATGAAGTTGAATTAACTTCTGAATCAGCATGGGTAATTGAGTTTGTCTGTTTGTTTTTTGGTGTTTTGCTGGTTTTTTTACAAAATAAAAAATTGTATGTGTCAACTAAAACCATAAAAGAAATGTTGAGTTCATTTTCTCTGTGAAATGAAAAAAATACATTCAGGGCTAATTGTTTCATTTAGGTTACCTCACCCCAGAAAGTACTTGGGAAGCCTTGCTACAGCACTAGATAAAAGCATATTTCACAACAATGTTTTTGAAAGAAGAAAAGGAAAGCATTTCATAAATGTTGAACTTCATCATTTTACATAAAATTAAACATTTTTAGTTATTTAGGGAAAAGCAAATCTCAAAATCTAGCAGTTGAAGAGCATTTTGAACAGTCCTCACACTGTTCTTCATGGCTGAACTGTTAGAAAATTCCACCCAGCTCTAAACCCCTCACACAAGACTAGTTAGAGCCACACTCAAGCTTTTGTGAAAGATGATTGTTGACATTTTTCTCACGATGATTCAACATTTCCAAAGATTTAGGATGGCAGAGAGCATTATCAGACATCATTTGAGCTTCCAAATGATTATTTTTTACAAGGTGGTTGTGGTAGTTAGCAGCAGGGTGGTAAAGTTTAGCAATTGTGTCTAATTCATTTTTACACACTACTCCTATTAGTTAAAAAAGGATATTTCTTTGCAAGTGACATTACAGCTCTGACATACGATTTTTGAATATGACTTTTTCTCAGAAACTGCCAGTATGGTACTGCCGACATGCCAAGCTTGTGTCCAGAAGAAAATTTAAGAGCAGTGATAAAATGAAAGGCAAAAATAGAAGCCCTTCTTGCAAACAGGGGTTTGTAATAGATATTCTGACACAATATGAATGATGAGGGATGGAAAATTCATAATGGTGTGTAGAAGTGCAACACACTCTGTGCGTAGAAGACTGACCTATAACTCATAAGATAGTGTGTGTCGAATGAGTTATGAGAGCTGTTCCCTGGTGTATATTTAAAAAGAGACATTAGAAAGGAGATACAGTGTGGTTTACTGTTTGAGAGCTAACTTCAAAATTTTGTCCAAAAAGTGTTTCAAGAAAAAAAATACATTCTTTTTGTGGTGTTGTTGTTGTTGTTTTTTTTGTTTGTTTTAATATATATGGATATATATATTGCAGTCCAGGTCGTGTATTTCCTTACAGCACATGCAGGATTTCCATGCTGGAGGAAAAGCCCTTCCCCTCTCAAAGAGTAGCCCTCAGTTGATTACTTCTGCTGTTGCAATGTCCAAAGGGGATTATTTCTTAAGGAAGAGGAATTTCCCATTTTGACTCCTAGAAAGCGTTATCTCAAATGAAAACAAGCAGGCCAGAAATGTTTGCTGCCATCAGACCCCAGGGCAGCTGAGAGTGTGTGCCAGGAAGCCCACAAACAACTCAAAGTACATGCTTTGACTGGAGCTACATAATGCAGTTTGAATTAATGGGATCCCTCATGAACAAACACCCCTTCAGTGCAGCTCCACGTGAAATAAAGGGGAATCTGACCACTGCAGACTGCTTATTTTCCTCTCCCAAGCAGTGAAGTCCATGTCCACATGCTTGCCCCATGTGTCAGGACCTATCTCCAGCTCCCATGTCCCTACGTCATTCTGCTGTGAGCCATGGCACTGCCCCGAGCAGCCCTTTCCCTCTCTCAGCCCATCCACAGGCAAACCAGACAACTCCTCCTGTATTTTGGTGGGTCTGTTATCAATTCAGAGATGTCTGCCATGCGGGGTTATTTTACGCCCTTTCAGCATCTTGGGGTTACACCAAAAGCAGAGGGAATACTATCACTAATGCACCATCTCCTAATAAGTTTGTTAGGATGGTGAGCTTAATAAAAATGTTGAAAGCACCGTGGCCACGGAGGTTAACCCCTTCAGGAGCAGCACTGCCTCGTTCTTGAAGACAAGCACATGAGGGGCAGTTCTTCATAATGACCAGCAATCCATTTTCCCCATTTGTCATGGGGCAAAATGCTGCCTGGCATTTTGGCCAAAAGCTTTGTTGTTCTTTTGTAGTCTGCCTTATAAAGAAAAATAAAACGTGTTGTTCCCTGTGCCTAGCTTGGCTGCACATGAAAGGCACTGAGAAATCTGCTCATGGAAGAGGTTTAAGACCATTCCTGCAGAAATTTGAGGACTGGAGATATTGACAAAAATTACGGCATCCCCTACATATTTAATGCACAGAACTCTACAGCTAGCTTCTCAGCATCAACCTGGATATACATGAGCTTTTGGGTCTTTCTGCCCTCTGTTTCCTTTTTCTTTTCTCCCTCTTGCCACACACTGAATTAATTATTTGACAATGTATTCTGACATTGTATTATTTCAACAATAGCAGAATGTAATGGCATGCCATTAGGAGCTGGAACATAATAATGGTATGAAGATGATTTTGGCAATGAGATTTTCTTTAATTAAAATTTCATTACTGAAAAACTGTTCTGCTGTTGCCCTTTCCACTGTGTGGGCAACAGTGTTTGCGAGTGAAAGGGATGACCCCCCAGGGATGGATAGCATGATTTGCGACCCCTTGTGCCCTGGTTGTGTACTCTCTGCTCTTCTATACCATAAGAACCTGTGAGTGCACAATGTATTTAAAGTCTCCTGAAAGTGTTGATTTTACAGTGCAAGGCAGGGTTGTTTTTGTTTAGGCGGTGTCTGTCAAACAGCTGCAGTTGTGAGGAGTCTGTTGCACCACGGACCTGTCAATTTGCTATATTTTATCCTTGTAACCCATATCTTTAAAGGAAGTGGCATGCTCCCTTTCACAGTGGCCAGCTGCATTCTTGTCTATTTGCTTGTTTTTATCATTTTTTCTCCATCCAGTCAAATAAACCTGTAAATTCAGTGTGTACGCTGGAACCTCATCCAAAACTATACTGTCTCCTTCCTGACAGGGCTGACAGAGAGTATAATCACTTGTATTGTCCAGAGTACTGTTTACATAGAGGAACAATAAATACCTGTTGAAATTTTTACTGGAGGCCTCCCAGATGGATGGTTCATTTATTATTACAGACAGGGTTTCATTTACTTGGTTATTAAAAGAAGCAGGTCGCTACAGCCCATTTATAACTATATTAAAACTAAATGAAGCTATAAGTATTGCAGACGGGACTGAGTAAAATACATGTAGTGGCTTTCCAGGAAATGGCTAAGAAAAATATTTAAAAGGAAATGCTGAAAACTTTGGGGGTCCTGGTATGTCTTCCACAACCATGTTTCTACTGCCTGGAGCTTGAGAGATTATGGAGGGGGCATAGTTCCCATATGTTTCTTTCCTGTAGCTCAGTGCCATACATATATACTCTGTAGTAGCCTCTCTGTATCTGCCTGTTAGTCACATTACATTGGGAGGCACTAAATTAGCATGTTTATCCCCTCCTCTAGCCTTTATTGACATAGAGTGCTTCAACTGAGGATTTTCTTTTTCTTTATCCCAGAGCCAGAATATCATTGAATAGTTACAGGAGGGGGTGTAGTGGCTCCATCAGCACTCATCTGTAAAACAAAGGCAAATTCATAAGGTCGATACCAGAGGTCTTAGGTCTGAAGGTAGCACCAGAGATCCAGTGTAGTCAGCCATGAAATTAAGATGAAGGTTGTGGATGGTCTTTGTGGCACTTTTCTAGCACTGAGGACATTTCACCAGACATACTCACCCTGCTGAATAAAGATAAATTGCTTACTGGACGTGAAGCACATTGTTGGGTGGACACTAGATCATGATTTTATTTTGTCCCAGCTAGACAAATAGAGGAGAGCCCCAGTAAGGAATGGCTGGTGTCTCAAAGTGAAAGAAATTGTTGGCCAGAAATTGATGGGGTAGAAAAACCTAGCAATAAGGAAGTTTGGAATTTTTTAAGCAGAGCTCGTTAGGTTAGCCGAAGACTGCATTTTCATAATCAAGAAAAAACCCAACTTTGCTAAAAGCTATCTCAGCTTCAGTGGTGAAGCAAAAGTAGCATTTAGAAATGAAAAAACAATCTGTACAATAGAGTTGAAATATAAATACATGCAGTATGAAAGGGAAGGTAACAATCAAAAGAGAAATTACAAAAATACTGAAGATGGATAAAAAGAAGAGAGTATACCAGGAGAAAGTTCAAGGACAGTGAGAACAAGGGTTTCCTTAAGGTCAAGAAAAACAATAGAAATTCCAGCAGTCAAGAGCAACAATAGAGAAATTCCAACAGTAGTGCCTTATTAGCTGGAAATATTAAAGCCATTAATAATATTAGAGTCAATAAATATTTTTTAATATTAGAAAAAGCAGGGTGCCTTCCTAGTAGACAGGCAGGAAGCTGAACCATGTCTAGAGACAATAAAATATTTAAAATCAGTTACCCAAGATACAAGTATCCATAAAACTCAAATCTTCCATGCTACCATATAGCCATGAAGGCTGCCAGTTAGCAAAATCTGAGGGTCATTTGTGATGTACCTTGAAATGTGGGGTAAATGCTGGGAGATAGCTAATTCTATGCAACACATCAAAAGGCTAAAAAGGAAAGTTTAAGTTCCAAAGACGGGTTGCCTGCTACCTCCTACTGCACATGAAGTTCGGGGGGAGCCCAAGTAGAGTTCCTTTAATACTACTAAGGAACCTAAGGATAAGAACATAGTTATGCTGTTATTTATGTTTTTCTTTCAAGGGAACAAATGGAAGTTTTTATTTAACCAAAGCTGATTTTGTTTTGTGAGGAGCTGGCAACTAGGATATGGTAAGAAGTTACATTAATCGATGGTAAAACTTTGTAGAGAATGGGCAAAAAAAAAAAACAGTGAGGATGGAGCACATACTAGATAGTCTGAATGATTTAATAATCCAGCCTCACTTAAACAAGGAGACTTGAAAGAAACCAACACACAGTTCTATATCCCAGAACAAGGAATGTCCTCCTGACTCCATTTTTAAATGGGGAATCTACCCTGGGAAGCTGCAACTCTGAAAACACAGGAGAGATGGATATACAAGACACTTTTCATTTTGGTGTAGCAAAGTAACCTTTAGCCTGAACAATCTCATTTTCCTTGCCTGAGCAGCGAGATAGGGATATAAACCACCACAGACTTGGGTATCAGCGTTGCTAAATGAACGGTCAGCGTTATACAGATGATTGCAGTCATCTACAAGGGAGCCCAAGAATACAAATATCTGGGACAATGACTCCAGCATGAGGACAGATGCTTGTAATGCTGGGGATTAGGCAGAAAGAGGCTATTTGTAAGGAAATAATCACTGAGTACAAAATCAGATGCTGCACCTTCGGTAGGGAGACTTGGCTGTGGCAATCCTCTCTCAGACACGCTAGATTGCTCAAGATTTCTGCCAAAACGGCTGACACTCAAGGAGATAGTACAGTTCATGCACTCATTTCATTTCACATTTGAAATTAATATTTTGTAGGTGGCAGCCTACAATTGCTAGGAAATCAGGGAGGAGAGCATCAGTAAATAAATAACTGGTAATCACACCCAGAGAGCCTGGGGAGAGCAGGGGCAGAGAGGCAAGAAATGCCTTGGAAAATTGCAAGTGATATATTCAAAACTTTTATTCCCCAAATATATTTCCACCTGTCATACAGAGCATGATTAGCCATGAAACTCAGGTAATTCCTCAGAGTGATTGGACTACTTAGGTGGGTGCTTAAGGTGTGAGCTGCCAGTATGTCGCTCATCACCTTTCCCTGTCTCTAAGGGGGACACTCCATGCATTTTTAGGTGACTTCCTTGCACAAGAATTGAGCTAACATGGGTTCGTTTCCCTGCTTTTCTGGAGAGTGTCTCCCATCTTTAAACAGATAGTCTGGGTCCTTCTGTCCAAGTGTCATTCTCGGGAAGCACTGTGGACTGTGAGGCATTTTCTTGCCATCACGTCAAGGAGTTAGGAAATTTGGGGTATAAATCAATTGCATTTGTTCTCCCTTTCTTTAAGGGGGGAAACATTACCAGGGCAAATACAGTCACTAACCAGAGCAGCTTCTGCAGAGGAAACCTTATTTCAGCTCCTCACTCAGAGAGGACTGCCTTGCATTTCTAATGGGACCGTCAGTGTAATGGGAGTTTAGCAGGGCATTTAGCCAGTTTAAATGGTTTTGGAGAGCCATGTAAACCAGCTTAGATGGATTCAAGCCAAAGACAGAAAACTTTTCCTTCAGAGCATCTATTTTTTATTGAATTGCTAATTCTATTTGTATAGACTGAGTCTGTTTTTTCAGGCATTTAAATTCTGTACTCTGGAATTAAATCTCATATTGATATATATGCTTCATTCCAGCATTAAGTACATTAATATTTCACCAGCCTGATTTTACTGGCCTTCTCCCTCTGTTTTTAATTAGATTTGATGGTGTTCTATATTATCATGTTTTCCTACGTGTTTCTGTGTAGCGGAATGCACACAAACTGTTTGTGGAGGGGGGCTTACAACTTAAACATCATATATTCAAAGTGAATTCTAGGTGCTGCAAGCAGTGCCTGCAGAGGTCTTACAAGACTGCTGAAAGCTCTATTGCAGCATTTATAAAATATCCTCTTGATCTAGCTGTTTACCTCAATCCATAAGCTTTTGACTTTATTTCGTATAAAACGCAAATAAACACTGCACTTTTCAGATAATATAAATGCATGAGCTTTTTTAAATTGAAGCATTTGCATCAGTTATAGCACTAAAGTGAAAAATAATTTCAGCAATCAGAATCTAATTAATTAAAAATTACTACTGTATAAAACAGCTACTCGCATATTTAGGATTAGTAAACAAAGCTATTTGAAATACCTGTTTTGGCTGTAGGTAAGCAGCAAACATAACTGGCCATCTGTTATGTGCAAGTAACCAAGGCAATAGCAACAACATTAGTTTCCCTTTTTTCTTTTTTTATGAGGAAGGGAACGTGTTCATCTGTTTCTTATGAATTCTTCATACTTCTTAGCAGGCAGATTTTTTCCCTTGTGTTTCTCTTTTAGAAAACAACCAAAGACAGTCAGAAACCAAAGGTATATTTGCCTATTGGTGCTTAAGTCATCTTATGTATGTGATCAATCCTAGCTGAAATAATCCTAGTAACATAGGGGCACAGTCTGGATAGGAACAGCAGATTCCCACCTGGCATTCTTTCTCATTTTGCTGGGAACAAGAGTTAAAGGTCTTGCAGTGTTGTGCCTCCAGGAAGGTTTTGTTTTGGTTTTCTACAACATGAAGCAATGCTTTTCTTCTCCTACATCAGTGCATCAGTTGTGACTTGAAACATCTGGAGACAGCCTGAGAGCATTCTAGCATACTGCTACTTAAAATAATATCTATTCTCTTTCTGGTTGTCTGGTAATACTGAAATTAATGTTCAATTCTTGAAAGGTCATTGTGCATTTATGGGAAGGAAAATAAAATGTCAATATTGTCCATTAAAAAATGAGATGATTTTCCAAAACTGGTCTCATTCACCAAAACCAAGTGAAACATGGTGGTAGCATAAACTCGAAGGAACACTTAGTTATCTGATTTTCATATTTCATCGCAACTCTTTGCTTTGTGGGGTTCCTCTTCAACTAAAATCAAAGTATTTTTCCACTACTGAAGTTTCTTTCCTGCATAATGAGCAGAAATCACAAAAGTCCATAACAAACATGGTATTCTGACTGAGATGCTGCCTAGCATTAAAGTGGAACAATATACTTGATCAGATTAACACATTCATGAGATCTTTCACAAGTTGCAAAGATGGTGACTTCTGAATTTATTTAAATGACAATTGCAGCATACATATATTTGTGCCCCAGGCTTGCAAACCGTTGCCATATTCTCTCCTAAAGCATTAGTGTTAATGATTTAATTACTATCAATATTTTCTTCTTTCCCATCTCGAATTTTTTTTCATTCTAATTATCAAAATTATCATGAAGACCATATCTCATATAGTAGCTCAGACCACCGGAGGGATGCAAGGAGGGGTTTCTCCCTCATTTTCATAACCTCTCTTGAAAATCTTCAGGGCCTCTTCTCTTGTAGTTTGATTCATTTGCCCAGAGAGAATCTCTCTAATCATAAAACAAAACCACAGAGGCTTTTTTTTTGGAAGTTTTATGCTTCCATAAGTAATTTGCAGGGGGGAATTTGTTGGGGAAGGGGGGAAGGAGGACAGAATTCATTAGACCAAGGAATGTGAAATGTATCAGAGGCTAAAGTAAAAAGCAAGGTGTTACATCTTTCATGTGCATCAGCAGCTGTGAAGGATAATTCCTTGTGGGTCTGTGTCTTCATACTGTAGGTATTCTAAGTAGGGCAAGCTGGAAGGGTCTCAGACTGGCTCCAGATATTAAAAGTTGCAACTGATTCCCAACTGGCTATTGAAGACTTCCTCCACTAGAAACCATACCATCCACAATTCCTTACCCAGTAGCTCCTTCTCCTGAAGCTCTTTCAAAACACAAAATCTCTGACCTGGGCCCTGGCTGTACCCTCACACTTGAAAGTTGATGTTACTTTGGTGTTACTTCCCAGAGGGGAAACTAGATGTCTTCTTGCTATCCCCTGGACTTCAGTTGGCACTGAACATAATCCTTGCTTGGGACTTGACTTTCCAGCAACAACAAATCAGGAAAAAAGGCGGACAGATGAGAGAGTGAAGCTGCAAGTCTCAACCTGACAATTCCTTTTGAACAATGTATTCCCTGGGAAACCCATAATGCCCTCCCTTACAAAACCCTGGGTACTTATACCAGGAGCATCTCCCAGCACTGAGTTGTTGGAGTGAGCAGGGTCCCTCTGCAGTGCCATCCCACCTCAATAGCCTGCTGAACCAATACAGTAGCAGCACCCACATAAAATAAGTCAGGGTTCCTGATGAGCTATGTAGGAGATTTGGACATGCAGTCACATTGAAATGAGCAGATGTTGGATATCAATGCCCCCCAGAATACTAGTAACCCCTCACCTTCTTCCTTTCGCATTGTAAATGAGTGGCCTAACACCCCAGGCTGCAACCCCTTAATTCGCTACTGGAGAAAGAAACCAGGTCGCTTGCTGAGGCATTTCTCAATACCCCAAACATCCTCATGTCCTTTCATTTTGTCTCTATCTGTCACATTCTTTGCAAAGAAAGGAGCAAATGCATTAGAGTGCAGTGAGTGCCACCCCTCACTGCCTCCACAACCTCATAGAGATTTCACTAAAAATGCGTAATTAGGTTCTGCAAAGTGACTGGCCGACCATGTGTGCTCTTTTAAAGAGCAGAAGCCCTTCCTTATGTGGTGGTATGTGCTTTTCTGAGCTGCATCAAGCACCATTTCCTTTTTCTAGCTTTTGTTTACTAAGTTATATTTACTTATCTTCTTACCAATGCCCAAGCACATCAAAGCTAAGTGCTTTCCAAAAAATCAGAAAGCCCATGAATGGTGTCACTTACTGGCCTCAATTTTGCTTATTCTGAAAAACTTGTTACAGAAAATAGCTATAGATAGGCTATGTTGAAAAGGCTGTATTTGCACATGGCCATATATATGTGTTCATCTGTTCATCCTTGTACTAGTTTGCCAGAATATGTAAAGAAATTCCATCCCGAACATGGGTTGATTTAAATATGATCTGAAGTTCTCTGCAAACATAGGGTGTACCAAAGCTCCTTCTGTGCTGAATCTGTGCCAAAGTGCTTTTCAGATAAGTTACAAATTAATGTAATGCCTCTCCTTAGCTTAAAGTGTTTTCTTCTCTTTTGCCTATCTTCAAGTGGGGTCTGCTGGTCTAGATATGGACTTCTTTTTTTAATCATCATTGTGATAGTAGAAATGAGCTGTTGAGGAGAAGTATTCCTCAAAAGCATCCAGACTCAAAACTGATCTAGCTTACTGCAAACTGGAGTGCCTATAACACAGATACCTCCTTGTCACCCAAACCATGCTTCAGCCTGGGCTGTGAGAGCTGCCAAGTGCTCAGTGAGCCTCCTAGTCCAGGACTGCTGGCAGGTGAAGCTGAAACAACCAGTGACAGTGTCTCCTGCTCTGGCTGTAGCTTTGTAGATCAGGCCTGAGGGCCTCGCCTGACAATGAAAGCAGTGAAGACTTTAAGGCATGGAGGCTATACCTTCACAGCTCCTGACTTTATAAGGTAGACCTCTACATTGGCAAGCTGTCTTAACCTGATGCCTATTCCTTATGACAAACACACGGATCAAGCAGGCCAGACCCCACTCAAGGGAAAAAAGCAAGAAAGCAAGCAAGCATTTTATGATTACCTGTTTTTTCCTATCCCCAGCATTAGGAGATAGTTTGTACTCTGACAGTAGTTCCAAAAGAGGCCATGAGCCCCAGGCAAGCAGTGCTTTTCTTGGAGAGCACTGCTTCTGAAATGAGAAACAGACAGGAAAAATAAAGACAGGCTAAAACATGCAAGCAAGGGGAGGCTGATAGACCATCTCTCTCTGGTTAAATCACAACGAGTGCTGATTTCATCACATTTAATCACGTAGTGGCCAGTTCCAGATCTGAGCTTCTATTTTCAAGCACTGTTTTCTCAGGGATGCCCTGAACAGATCAAACTTTTTCAGTCCAAGCAATTGTAAGACTGTTTGTCTCCCTGAGATCCAAAGCCAGTGTGGATCTTGCAGTATTTACAGGAAGCTTTGCTTCTCTGACTTATTTTAGTTCCTAGGAGTTATATCCTGTCATTCATACCTGTCCCATTTGCTCACTTCTCAGCAGGGCTTGTTAGCTTGGCTGGTGGCTGCATTGACATGGCCACTGAGTTTTTGCTGACTCGGGAGATGACAGAGAAAGCTTTTTCCTGCCTGTGGACATATTTCCAGATAAAACACGAGCAAGCCTTGCTGTGAGATTAAGTTCCCCTAACTCAGTGGGTGTCTTATGTATTTGAGGTGTCTGCATTGCAATGCGATATGTTGGTTTTACAGAGGAAAAATCTTGGCACAAGTAGAAGGAAATGTGGGGGAATAGCAAGAGTCTTTAAGAGATGAACCAGTGGGAGTTTCTGCTCTGACCTTGAATCCTGTTCCTACACACCTACGATCCCCAAGAGGTTCTGTGGAGAAACAGGGAAGCAGTTGTGATGGCAGCAACAGGCAGGCACTGTGTGCATAGTGAGGAGCTGAGGAGAGGGTGGTTATGCTCTGTGCCCTTTTAAGACACAGCACACCATGTAGCCCATGTAAGTGTCACACTTTTCAGGCATGCTCTTGGAAGATCTAGGCACAAGTGCAAGGAGGTGGTTTGAAATTACTACATATGTCTTCCTGAGATATTTACACTCCAGGGACCACCCACGTCATAGGATATGTTTGAATTGCTCACCAAGCTTTCTGCTGGAGTCGAGATGAGATTACAGATTCTCTTTTCCCACAATGCAAGAAAAATTAGCAACTTTCTGAATTATTATTACTATTACAGAGGTGCTTTTTTAAAATAGGTGTCATTCTTGAAGACCTTTTAAGCTCTAGGGGAGATCTTTCCACCTCTTCAACTCCTTTAACTGCTGGTTACTTAACCCTAGCTTGTGAAAGAAAAAAATGCCTGGAAGCAAAAACGAACTCCTTATTTTCGTGAGCCAGCTTAAGCAAGTTGAGGAAAGGCTATGGGAAGGGGGGATGAAATCCCGGTTAGGGAAGATGCCTTATTTTTTATGTTTATGTGACAGTGAAATCCTTGTGGATTCTCGTGTGCACTGAGACGATATATTTTGGTTTTAATTGTTTCAGTCAATGTCAATTTTACATCAAACATGCAGTAAAATAAAAATGGCCTTTGGGAAACATCACTGAATCTTATTTTGTGCTGCAGTACTACCAGCGTAAGTATCTACTTCTGTTTTGTAAGCTGAAAGCCAAAAGGAGCAAAATTTTCCTTTCAGAGAGACCTGTCAGCATCAAAATATTATTTTTAGCATATAAAAATTGTTTTTCAGTGCTTGTAATAACAAGAATCTTTGCAAAATCCATTATTACTCTAGTAAACATTTTCCCTTGGGCAATAATAGTAGGAAATGAATTAAGAAGTTGGTTGATAGCAACTGGATAAGAAAAAATGATGAAGCATCACAGCTACAGTTTCTGGGATAAAATATATTTTCTTTTTCTTTAAATTATTAAATGTTTTTAGTAACTCAGAGGAAAACATCAAATCTAAAGCATTTTGGTAAATTATAATTTATTCTACTGCTTGCTTTCCAGAATGCTAGAAGATGACCTCAAGTTAAGCAGCGACGAAGAAGAGAATGACCAGGTAAGAACCATTCAACTAACATGTCACTTGTAGCATGTTTCATGTGGAAACTGAGCTACTGCAAATATTTTGCTAATGCTTTTCAAAACATACATAAAGGTTATCAAAATACATGGCAGTACCGTAACTGGAGTAACAGATGTTGCTGCTCAGAGCCAGCCCATGTGTGCTAACTGCTGAACTGGTGGGGAACAGTCTGCAGTGCTCTTGATTTATTACCTTCATGTGACCCAGAAGGTTTTTGTATCAGCCTCCTCCTGATTTGATTTTGTTTTGTTCTAAAGAGCAGCCAAGTAAGGGAGAATCAGGAATTCTGGATTAAGGGTTCAGGCCAAACTTCACAGTCATGAGCTGCCCCCAGGTATTAGCAGCTGGGCTACTTTCCTCTTACCTGCCTAGAGCCTCGCCAACATCCTCCCAGTCCTCACCTCTCCCCTGAGCATTTTCAGTCCTGTCTCTGTGTGGCCCATGTGTGCTGAGAAAGCTGAAGACAGCTGAGAGAAAGCCTTAGCTGTGCATTTGGTTCACTCCATAACACAGCAATTAGGGCACTTGCCTGGGTTCTAATGACACAAAACTACTTGACTGGGAGCAGATATGTCAGCCAAATATTCCGTGTGTTCAGACATCTGGGTTTGTTGCTGGGGGAAGTTGTCTCCCGGTGTTTTTTTTCTAAATATTAAGTACTGACTAGAATAGAGCTGGATCTTGACTTTCCAATAGCCAGTTGAGTGTCTCATCTCCAAGAGGAGTTATGCCATACTCTCTCTTTCTCAGAATACTGTCAGAGGTTACTGGGGATGAGAGGGAAGGAGCCTCTTCCCTTTCTCTTGTATTAAAATGCATGTCCTATACTTTCAACAGAGCATATGAGGGAAGTACTGCCCCTGGTTGCATCTCACAGATGGATCCAGACTTGGATGTAACAGGGTTTCAAATGTTATTATTTCGGTGAGGGGTAACTGGGGCTATCTAGACTTCTGAAATTCAGGATCTTAGACAAATAATTCTAGGTATGTAGGCCTGAAGCTCTTGCAGGGTTTTCTTTAACTCTTGTTATTTAGAAGTCTCTATTTTATGATATATTCCAAACAACAAGTAAATCAAAATCTTTTAATATTTATACTACACTATTATTTCATCTATTTTGCGCAAAGCTTCTTGGTGTTAAGAAGATTCAGGACATAAATTCAATTATTTACATATATATACAATTTCCTTTTGTTTGATATATTTCATCCTGAAATGCTTCACATTTAATTACTCTTCCTGCTTGTCTAGGTAGTTTAAAATACAGTGCATAGACAGCATAAGGCAAACTAAAGTGAGGGACAGAAGGGATGTCTGAAGAATAACAATAGCACACCAAAAGGGATGAGCCAAGGATCAGGAGAGATGGTTTGTCCTTCAGGTTGGAAAGGAGATGGATGTGAGCATGAAACAGCCTGGCAGAGCTAGAGAGCTGAAATTCAGGTTTGCTTCATAGCAAGCAGAAAAGGACCTGTGAAAATGTTTATCAATAACATTAGTAGGTTTAAGTGGCGAAGGGATCATGTAAAAGGGCTGCTGGTTGAGCATACACATGTGGTACCTTCAGTTTAGTGTTAGCGCTTACAACTGTTGACATCTTTTGTGCACTTGACTTGCTCAGTATTATGTGTACTACACAAGGTCTTCGCCGAGTAAGCAGAGCTTTAAAGTACAGCTGATATAGCCTGGATCTTTCACCCTAGTGCTCAAACGAGCTTTGCAGAGCCAAGACAGAGTTTGCCATACATGCAGCAAAGAGCGGAACTGAGAACCCATTACTCACTTCTGATCATCACGGGCCCTAGTATGAACAACCATGGGCAATTACTTTGTAATTTGGTCCCTGTTCCTAGTCGCTTTTTTTTCTAACTTGACTGTACAGATAAAAATCACCTGGGAGCAGAGGCTGGCTCCTATGAAATGAATGAAATGCTTTGTAGAACCTCAGCTGAGATGTGAAAGTTTGCCTAACAAACAATCCTAAATGAATATACCTGCTGGATAAACAAAACACTGCATTTCCATCTTCCTAGTAGGAAATAGGTCCCAAAAAAAAGAATAACACAGGTCTTCTCTGCCAATAAATGCACAGATTATAACATGGGCCTGAGCCAAATATCAGTGGGAGAACCCATGTCATTTTACTTCCTAATTCAGAGGCTCTCTAATCTCAGATCTTCTCCTAAACTGAGAACAGGAAAGAAAGAAACCAAAGACGAAGTGATAGGAACAGTACATGAGTGATTCCTAGGTATTTCTTATGTAACTATCTGACCTTTGAGCAATCAAACTCATTTAGGTAATCCACTCCCTCAAAGAGTTGAAGGCGATCTGTACGAGAACTGCAAAACTTTTCGTTTTGCTAATTTCTAAACTGGGAATTTTAGAGCAAAGATTCTGAAAACTTTAGAGGAAATTTTGTTTTCCTCTTGGAAATCACCAAGCAGTGACTGGAAAGTTTCTAAAGTGGTACAAGGAGGGACAGGTGCCTCTGTGCTCCCAGAGCTGGAATCTGGAGGGCTGTGACTGACCCAGGGTATGTGAGCCATAGATGATGAAGGCCAGATGCAAGACAGAGGCATGATTAAGAGCTTTGGGACCACAGTGGGCAAGGCATTCCCATCCGTTTCCTCTACGTTGGCAATTAAGGTAGTGAGATTCACAGACCCAGGAGAGGCAAAAGAGGCTGGGTTTGAGCTGACTGTGTGTGCGCCCACAGTAATTACATTATCCACACATATTAGTCTCTTAATTTTAATTACATAAATGTATTTTTCTTCTTTAATGAGCATAGTTTATCCATTTAAACTCATCGTTTCAATTTTACAGGCAGTGATCATAAGATCAAATATGCAGAAGGAAAATTTCTTGTTGGCATATTTTACATCACACAGATTGAAGAAAATGTACTTTTTAATCCCCAATCAATATCTGAAGAGCATGCAGTTAACAGATACCAAGGTAGTTAACACAAATCTGCAAGTTAAAGAGCCAATTCATTTTGATTTATAACACATAGAGTAATATTTTCATCATCGTCTCTCCCAGAAAGCATCTGAAGCTTTGTAGCATGAAGATGTCAAAATTGTACTTAAGATTGTTCAGAGTACTGAAGTGTAGTGGTTATTGCCGTTTGGTTCCTTGAAGTGTGGCATAGCAGATGAAACAGTCCTCATTTTAATACCCTGCTCTTCTCTGTAGAGGTCACTGGATAACTTAAATCAGCCTTGGGTGAAATAGTAAAAGGAGGTTGTCAATTGTAATATGATCAATTCTCTTTTTTTCTGCCCTACTTGTCCTTTTACAACATGAAAATTTTGTAATAGAAAGTAGTTCTTTTAAGGAGAAAAAGATCCCTGGCATCATTTGTGCAATTCATGTCAATCAATAGCCAAATAAATTAACTGACTGGTAGGCATACATGGAATAATAATCTAACATATTTTTGCAACCCAAGTCTGCTTCCTTGTATGCATTTTTTCTGCGCGCGATCAGGTTGGTTGGCGCTGAAGTTTTGTGGCTGTGAAAATTTATTACCCACAGATTCAATCTGCATTCTGGCTGCCAAGTCTGAATAAATAGAGTCATTGTGCTTGTCTGGAATATGTAACCAAAGTTCATCGAGACAGCTTGACTTTCACATCCCATGGGATTCATAAAAGCCAACACCCTGGTATGTGCTCTTGAGTCCTGCCAAAATTTTGTAAAAATGTATAAACAGAAGTTGAAGAAGCAATAAGAACACACTCTCAGGGACACGGCTCTGTGCTCCAGACCCTGCTGTGTCTTGAAAGGAAAGTCCTAACTTTAGTACTTTTTGTTTGTTCTAAATAATTGTACGACTGTCTCCCTGCAGCAGTAGTCAAATGCAGGGGTTGAAGACACCCTCCACGCACAGTGCACAGGGAGGCAGTGAAGAATCCCCTTGGGTTCATTAATTTTGCTCATATGCCCTGCACCAAAGGAAGAGGAAAGGCAGTGTTTGCCTGCAAGTGGGTGCCTGCCTTAAGAAGGCACAGGGGCAGGCTGGCGCTGCAGGGTTTGAGTGGTGTGAGCGAAACCAGCCCCTGTGCAGGCAAGCCAAGACAAACAAAAAGCCACGTCCCTTCACAGTGACCCTGGGGGAAGAAGAGCCTCGAGAAGGTTCACTAGGAACAGCTTCAGTGTGATAAAATGATAGTCTCAGCATCCTGGTCTGGCTCATCACCCAAAGTTCCGCAGGGTGAGAGCAGCCCACCCAGCCTGTGTCTTCCCAGGGGTCCTGGAAGTGCCTCCCACCCATAGCAACCTGGGGACAGCCAGGGAGGGCAGCTGGCACTGGGGGACCTGTGCATGCTCCATCATCACCCTGGCCATGGCTGAGATAGAAAATTTGATGACAACTTGCGTTATAAACATACCTCCATAGAAGTGTATGTTTCCTCCCCATCTTGTATGTGCTTAGGGATGCCACAGCTAAGCACTGGAAATGCATATTTCTGGCAGGACTCTCTGCAGTGTAGGCATATAGGACCAGCCAAATCCACCCCACTGTTGCAACAGAACAGAAGTTTGTCTATGTAGCCAATGGCAGTGTGGCCAGGTCCCTAAGTAAATAGAAATTATTTAATTTCTTAAGTCATAAAATAATGGGGGTTTTCCTCAATGGTAGCCAGAAACAAGCGAAAAAGGATGTATGTAAAGGACTTTTCCCTCTTATTTTTGGATATGGAGTGATAACAAATAAAAAGATAAAAATTTTCCTGGAATTAGCACCCATGCATCCACCTTCTTCCAGAAGGAATAATTTCTAGCAGTCGCTATAAGCACTACTTCTGCATATGAAATGCAGAATATTCCAGCTAATTTGAAGTCATCCGTAGTGAATTTTGAAGTAAATTGAAAAAAGGGGCAAAGTGGCTACAAGCTTTCTTTGCAGAAGACCTCTTCTGTTAGGACAGTGCTTTCTGAAGTAAAAGATCAGCTGAGCAGAGAGCAGAGTTATGTACATCTAGAGAGAAAAGTTGTATTGGGCAAATTATAACTCTTCGCTTCATTGCCCTGTAGAACATGAGAACTATTTTTAGGCAGCGCTAATTGCATTCACATACACCGTGTCCAAATATTTTAGCCACATTAAGTAATTTTCATATTGTGTCTCCTTTTATTCACCTCTTCAACAGTGCAATACATGATGCTTGATGCTTGATCAGAAGGAGAAATGAATGAAAACAGAGATGAGAACACTCAGCCCTGAAAAAAAACCCACAAAGCCCACAGATAAATTTCTCTGTCAAAAAATACCCTGATAAACTTGGAGGGAAAAAAAAAATCATTCTGATGAGAAGTTTCTCACTCTGCTGAGCATAGGAAACTTATTTCATGAAGCCTGGCCATGTGAAGTCTGACTGCAACCAAAACTGCACAAAGCAGAGATAAGCAGAGTGGAAAAATTAAGTTTTGGGCTAAGGAATGGCTGGAACCTCAGGTGGTTTTGTACTTAATCCAAATGCTCTGCTCAGCCCTGTGTCTCTATAACGTGAGCGGATTTTTAGACTGGAGGAATAGCTGCTCTAACAGCCTTACTTGACTTCGGGTGAGTTTAGTATTTCCCATGTATTAAAGAAGCAATCCTTTTGGTATCCAACATAACTAAAATCCAGAGTAAGGTTTAAGCCAGCTGAGTCAAGTTTTTTTTGTGGTTTGCCGGCTCTGATTTTAAAATCTCTGTGACATCTAAATTTGTACTTCTACAAGGCATGACAAGAAGACGAAGATTGCCTCACTGAAACTGTCAGATGAAACAAAATAAGAGCTCAGTCTTGTCCTGCCAAACTTGGCTCACATCACTGCCTATCTTACGAAATCAGATTCAATGTCTGGCAGGCAGAGAGAAGCTCTAAATTTGAATGCCACCACCATGAATGACAGTGAAAAAGGTTAGAGATCAGCTTGGCTCTTGGACGTGCACAAAATGTGGGGAAATTCAAACACAGCACTCTGATCCCCATGTTCCTGAATAGCAAACCTCTAAAAATAGTCTGGAAAATGAAGTTAAAGAACAAATGTATCTTCCTTGTCTCTTCATATGGATGCTGGGTCTAAGCTAAGTTTTAACTCCAGTAAATCTCCAAAGCCTGCCCTTTTCCACTGGTATCACCTTTTTCCAAGCCTAACAGTTTTTATTGCTATAACTTTCTTAACCCCATCTTGTTGAAATATTTGGTTAGGTTTGTTTTTTTTTTTTTTTGTTTTTTTTTACCTTGTGAACTGGAATTACTGTATGAATGTCTGCTTTGACTGTCATGAGAATGTATCCCAGTGCAGTCAATTCAGCAGTGTTGGCTAATTTGGGGCATAAAGAAAGATTAGGTTCCATATCTCCAGGCTGGCTTTCCCTTCTCCCTGTTTGTCATGAGCCCTACAGCCCATGCACCTCTGCTTCAGCTACAGAGAGCCCTCACTGAAGCCAGACACTGTGCCTGAGCCTTCACCCTGCTTAAGCACGGCCACAATTGAGTTTTTTGCCTTCAGGAAAATTCATTCCAGTGTGCCTGTAAGAGAACAGTTGAATAACCAGGAGTCACAAATAATATAGAGCACAAATTACTGTCATTTGTAATATTGCAGCTGTTAGAAGCTGTAAGAAGAGAACATACCCACTTGTTATCTCTCACACGTTTGCACACACACAAACACAGACTCACAGACTCCCTAGGAGCTGCCTGTTGCTCTCTGCAAGGCAGAAGATCAAGCTCACGCCTCTCCCCCTGGCAGTTCAGCTCAGGCTGGTGTGGTGTCAGCATGAAAAGCTGTGTGAAGGAGATGCAGTGCATAGAGATGGAGGACAGCAGAAACAGAGAAAGAGGCAGCTGAGAGCATGTCAGGAAGCAAAAGGAACATGAAAAGGGAAAGGGATTAGGGGAATAAGAAACAAAATTAATGAAAAAAAGAAATTGAGGGGGGGAAGGGAAATAGCAACTATATTAGAACATGATGAGAAATAAGGAAAAAGAGCCAGCAGCCAATCCATCAAAACTAGCATTTAAGAAATACGGACTGTGAAACCATTGCTACAATTTCTCCGGTTCCTAGGATGAAATCTCTTTCCTCTGAAGTCAGCAGGAGTTTTGCTATTGATTTCAATCAGCCTAGGATATTATTCTCCTGCCTTCTTTTGTATTTCCTAGCACAGTTGAAGCAGATACTTGGGCAGTAGCAAAAGCATCATAGTCAACATAGCACCTCCCTAGGCAGAGTTACCATTGTTTGGGGAATTTAGACTTGTATTTCCCCTTTTTTCACATATACAGGGTTTTGGAATATTTTTTCTTTAAGTTCTGAGCTTTTTGCCTTCTCAATAAGTCTTGTAAAGCCTGTGCCACAACACTGAAAATTTCTGTAAGCAGCACTGTAAGCAAGTTACCTTTTCCTGAATAAGGTTACTTTTGTGGAGACAGAGGGTGCCCATGCCTTCACCACTTGCAATGTCTGATACCTTTCTCCAGTGTCATTGGAAAATAGCCATTTTATTAATGTTAAGTACGATGGATTTTGCTTCTGCACATCTCCATTGAAAAAGATTAAAGTCAACTCATCTGTGTTGAAACTCTGCATGGTTGTTGAGGCCAGGCTGCAGGAGAAATCTGAACAGATGCAGGACAGAAGACTCAACATTTATGGATCTATAAAATTCTCTGTGTGGTTAATACCCATGCTGATTGTACAGTAATTTGGAGATCCAAATCACTGAACAAGTATTAAGTACTTAATACAATGCCCCTAAGAGGTATCTGGGTAGAGCTAAGCAAGAATTATTATCTCTGTAGAGCTGACAGGGAGACTGAGACTGAGATGTGGTTTGTTTGAAGCCACATGGCAAGTCAGTTACAAAGCCAGGATTAGCACTTGAGTCTTTCAGGTGCCATGTTCACATCACTAGACTGTGCTGTCCCTGAAGATTAATAAGGATTAATAGGCAAAGCAGAGGAGAAAGAACAATGTACACCAGAAGTACAATAATAAAACTCCAGGGAGAAAAATGAATACTGAAGTGTTGAAAGGCCTGGAGAAATCATGAAATCCAGAAAGAGTTTTATGGTTTCTTAAAAGATGTGGCTCTGATGATAACCAACTCCAAGAGGAGAAGGAAGGGAGACCCTTTCAAGTCTTACAGCCTGTAAATTTTAAATAAATACCAACCAGACAGTGAAAATCACATTCATACATTTATATTGCAAATTTACAGAGAAACACTCAAGCTGCACTTTACAAGTGATTCTAAATTCCTCAGACAGCCACTCTGGAAGGCGATCCTCAAGCAAAGCCCCTAGGAACAGTCAGAAGTACAGAATAATGCAGTGAGAGAAGGCACTTTAGGAATCATTTATGATAAATTCTCTGACCTGAGCTCCTCAGACAACTTCTTGTGGCAACAAGACACTCACAGGCATTTAAAAAGGGCAAGTCTGTAGATGCGAGAGGGTTTCATTACTTCTGTTTTGAGCCCTCATGAGAACATCATTGCAACACTGCAGCTCTACACTCTTCAAGGAGAACACTGAAAACTGAAGAGGTTTTCAAGACGAAGGTGAAGGATGCCTTACACATTTAGAAAACATGCCTTGGGGTGAAAGACATCCTCCCAATGAACCGAGCTTGCCAGAAGCTGTGCTGGTGTCTGGCTGGATCACAGTCTATAAACACCTGCACAGGAAGAGAAGCTGAGAGGCTGGAAAGCAGCTCTTTCTCACAGGCAAAGGTATAATTTCCAGCATTAGAAGGTGCCTATAAACAGAGCTGGACTAAATTCACATCTTAGCACGTAAAGTAAAAAATCATGCATGTGGTTGGACTGAGCTGGGTTCATCATAAGTGGATTACCCACAAGTTGTGCTCTAGGTCCACAACAGCTCCCAAATCTGAAGCAGGAGAAAAGCTCTGGAGAGTCCTGTGGCCCATGTTATGGCATGAAGTCAGGTAGTGCCCTTCACAAAATTTTTTTCCTGGCTTCACTAGTTTAGGAATAAATTGCATTTAAGCTAAAGACAAACAAGACCTTAGGAAATTAAAACAGAATCAACATGGAAGATGCATGAAGAATGAGATGTGAAAGAAGACATACAAAAGTATTTGCTCTGGTCTAGTTCCCGAATGGCAGTATGTAGAAATGACACCTTTCCTTAACCCTGGCTTGGAAAAAGTGCATCTACAACTCAGTAACCACAGCCCAATAGAAGGTGGCATCCAGGAGCCTGGGTGGTTGCTAATATGGGAGATGCTGACTTAGAGCATAAATGGCTCACTGCATAGTTCCAAGGCAGCACCGACCACCTGAGGAAGACAAACAAGCTGCTCTGGAAGCAATGCAGTTTACTCATGCACAGGTAGTACCTGTTGTTAAACTGTCACCAAAGAAATGGTTCAGGTTCTCACCTTGTGTACACCTGTGCCACCTCAGGGAAGTCTCTGGTGTAACTTGTGTAACTCCATACAATTGCTGTAACAGAGCTCTCTCGTGATAACAGTGATTAATCCACAGGGCAGGAAAAATGGAAAGAAAAATGCCTGAGTCTGCCAAGGGTCAATTTATTGGCTCTTATTTGCCAAAGCTTGTCATGGCTGAGGTATAGGAAAATGCATCTATAGTCAGCCTGCAGTGCCTCCAAGACACTCTTCCAAGCCCAGCAGAACATTCTTCGATAGTTCTCAATTGCTTCCCAATTGCAATCCAAAAATGCCTGCAAGCCCAGCAGTTTGTGAAGCAATTATTTTCCAAACAGATTAAAAAACAAAACAAAACAAAACAAAACAAAAAAAAAAAGAAAAGAGGGATTTCTGGGGACACTCTTAGTGCTCCTGTGTATCTCCAGCTCAATAGCTGCATTCAACCCGTTCTGCTCACTGCTCAGTCCCAATTACAGCGAGCTAGCTCACTGCTCAGTCCCAATTACAATGAAAGTATTTAATTTCCTCTTTGATTTCCCTTCTACAACAGATTGCAACTTGTGACACTTCAAGTAATTTTGGTAGCTCATTTAACACACACTGAAACCTGAATATCTGCTGATTATGTTCCCAGGCTCTGGCTCATTGCAATAAAGGATGAAGAAAGGAGATGCAATCTCTTGAGATTGAGAAGCTGGCCATGATTACTACTGGCTGAAAACTTGCTTTGTCCCGGTAGTCTTGGGGTACAGCTAGGATCTTTCATGAATGATTAATGAACCATAGGTAGATCAATGAAAGTCTGCCCTAAATGTTTCTGTAACCAACTCAGGTAGCGGTCAAAGAAGTCTAACCAGAGGGTATCCTGTAATTTGCAACTCTTGATGTAGTGAAACAGAGTAATTCATCTCATTTACTGTGGCGGGTTTCTCTAGCCCAAGTATCTGAGTCCACTAAGTGATTGTTTTTTTCACTTTCCTGTGTCCTACTCAGCATTAAAGTTATTATGTGATGAGTTGGCCTCCAATATCCATGTTCATATTGAGGAGAATCTTCATCAGTAATTCCACAGATTCCATGACCTGAAAATTCAGGATTATACTCACTGCTGGTGAACACGATTGATAACTTACTGAGAGACTATTAAGCTTCCCATAAAGTCCTTTTTAGTGGTAAGTCTTAGAGATCTTTAAATTCTGACAGCAATATCAAACTTTAGAATAATTTCTTATCCCATATTTCTATAACCAGTGTAGTCAGTTACTTCCAGAAATAATAAAGGCTGTAGAACCATATTGTCATCTTCCTTGGTGGATGATGAGTTGGCCTCAGTAAAGTTGTTAACGATGTAAAATAAAATGCAAATTAAATAGCACAATCAAAATCAAGCTATTAAAAAAATAGTCTAAAAAGCCTAAGCACCACCCTTTTGCTTATATTGTTACATAGATAACACCAGCATATTAGAAAGATAATTACAGAAAGCTGTTTCTATAGCCAGGAGTTTCTCAAACAATAGGTCATGACCCTCCATGGGGAGTTTGAATGGGGGCACAAAAAACTGTTAGTGAGAAGCAAGGGCAGATATTTCCCCAGAAGTTGAGCAGCCCAGTCCTGTAGCAGGGGAGCAAGAAAGCAGACTGTAATTAGTGGCTGCAAGTATTTATACTAGCTAGGGAACTGCTAACTACCTTTAATTACAACAGTTCACTTTCTCCCAGAGAGGGGAGCAATATAGGCTAGAATTAAAATTACCGGATAGTTGCTAACTGCCTTTCATTGCAGGCAATAGATCTGTTTCTCCAGGGAGGAAGAATAAACTTGCGACTGGATCTTATTCCCCCATCATTTGGAAATTGTGCCATTACTAACTCAGGGGGTCGCACAAATACGCAGTCAGACATGGCTGTATTTTCAAGCGGTGTAAGAAAGAAATCAATAGCCTCGTTTACAGAATGTGCAACCACCAAGCAAATATCGAGGTGCCCCACGGAAAGGACATTTATGAAAGAACTTAAAATGAGAGGCTAATTGAAAAAGTATGATCTCATTGAAATGCACTTGTCCATTTCTCTCTGCTGCCCTGCATGTCATTTGAATGCACTGTCTTGCCCAGAAGGTATCACCTTTTCAAAGTTGTCAGCAACTGGATGTACCAAGATGGAAACTGATCAAGACTGCAGTCCAGCACCACATGGCTTGGCTCAGTTAGCATCTTTAAACAGGTCAAGATAAGAGTCCTCTCCTCTTCCCTCCTGCATGCAGCTTTCATTAAGACTGGAAAAGAAAGTATCCAGCTCTTTTCTCTCTCTCAAAATGAGGGATTTTGGGAAAATGCAAGAGTGATACACACCCCATGCACTCTTGTTAAGGGCTTTTAGGGTCATCAAAGTCCATGTTTGCTTTCTTGAGGTCTCTTGTAAGGTCTATATGGCCTGTGGCTAAAGAGCAGACTATTTCCTTCAGTCTTCTGGCTACAGCAGCCATCGTGTGCCTTGCTGTAAGAGTGCTCTACAGCTACCCAGAATGGAGTAAGGGTGATGTCACGTAAAAGTGACCTTGCAAGTGGGCACACCCATATCTCAGCAGCAAAGATCTCCACTGCACACCACTCACATGGTCCCATTCCCATTCTCACAACACATCCTGCAGTGTGACAACTTCTCCCTGGGGAAGCAGCTCAGAAGAGGGATCCAGGTTACAAATAACCTGGAGGGAAAGAAAGAACGAGAGAACAAGATAAAGAGAGGAAGGGAGGGAGGGAGGGAGGGAGGAAGGGAGGAAGGGAGGAAGGGAGGAAGGAAGGAAGGAAGGAAGGAAGGAAGGAAGGAAGGAAGGAAGGGAGGAAGTAAAGAAAAGAAAGGAAAAAGAAAAGAAAAGAAAGGAAAAAGAAAAGAAAAGAAAGGAAAAAGAAAAGAAAGGGAAGGGAAGGGAAGGGAAGGGAAGGGAAGGGAAGGGAAGGGAAAGAGAAAAGAAAAAAGAAAAAAAGAAAGAAAAGAAAAGAAAAAAGAAAAGAAAAGAAAAGAAAAGAAAAGAAAAGAAAAGAAAAGAAAAGAGAGAAAGAAAGAAAAGAATAAAAAAGAAGGAAAGCTTATTTGTCAAGTGGATCAGTTTTCCAACCTGTTGCATTGAACAACCACATGAACACTTGTGGTGGCCTGAGCCAAGAGTGGGAAACATTAGAAGTGGGTTTAACATCACTGCAATGTAGTGGCTGCTTATGAGTGAGAGGCTAGCCCTAGATCTTGGCAGGAGAAAAGGTGAGGTGACCTGCTGGTGTCTAAACAACTTGGCCATGTAGAAGGGCTCTCATAGTGAGAGGAGACTCCGGAGTTTTGCAGGCAAAGGCTTAACACAGCACAAGTCTCACCATTGAAGCCGGGCAGCTTGAAACTCGAAATGGAAACAGCTTCCTGCTAATGAGGGTGATTAGTCAGGGAGGATATGAACTTACAGTGGCCCAGGATATTAAAGAAGACATTTAAGCCATAAGACATTCTTAAACCGAAGGTTTGGGTCTCTGTGGGATGAAATTGTCATAATGAGCTCTCCTCCTTGCAGAGGAGAGAGTAAAAATGGTGCCAGCCCACTGGCCTGGAGAATGACTGCTCCCATTAAATCCTGCCCTGTACCAGTGGCCTGGGTGACATGGATGGCATTTTATCCAAAGACCATGCAAATAGGATGACCTAGTGAAGAAAGTAAAAAATACCAGACTCCAAATATTACTTTTCTAGCACTAAAACCAGCATGTCTGTGCCGTGGGCATACTCTTACGGAACTGCTGGGACTTTCCCAGCCCTTCCAACGGGTTCTCTGCTCAGAGGTAAACCCCTCCTGCAAGCTTTGCCACCTTGTCTTCTAACAGTTTGTTGCCTGATACACGTCAGATTACATCTTCCCAGGGAACTCAGGAGGCACAAATTATTCCAGAGAGTTCCTGCTTCAAGTAGAAACTCTTCCCAAAGCATTCCTTCACTCTTGTCAGACCTACAGAGATCAATTCGGGATCTTTTCACATCTTTCTTCAAAATGCTCCATAACTGCAATCACAAATCAGTTTTTAGCAAGCTTTTCTTTGCAGCCTGTCAGCAACATTTTGACTAGCCAGAAGGGTTACCTCCATGCTCTCTGGTGCTGAGCAGGATGCCCGCAATCCATGTGGCTTGTTTGGGAATAAGGATACAGCCCCCAGAAGCCTGAGAAGCCAGGGAGAATGGCTTCAAAACATTATTTACCGGAAACTGCAAAGACAAAATCGATGTTTAATTCCCTGCCCCTTCCTTGACTCTCCGTACCGCTTATCTTCGTGTCACTTCTGTGCCGGGTGAGGCGCAGCCTGGACAGATACGGCTGGGAAGGGGATGCTCTGGGCAGCTTCAATTGGTATAGAGGCTTTAAAATAGATTTTCAAGCCATTATGGATTTCATCTCTGCTTAGCAGCTGGTTACTGTGCTGAAGCCATGAATCACACCGCTTGAAGTGATTGAAGGAGGGGAAAGAATAATAATCATAAAGTGGCAAACTAGCTCAGGGATAGGCTTGGGAGTCCTATTAAACTTGAGAGGCTACAATTTCTATTCCCAGACCTGCTGGCTAACACAAGAGCAAGCACCATGCTTCCCCACCCATGCAAAGAGTTGTACTAGGCAAAACCTGAGGAGCAAACCAGCAACAGGTCAATGCTGTACTGTGTAGTCAAAAGTTGCCAGCAGAGTAACATCGAGCGCTCATGAAAAGTCGGCAGCAGCTCTGGCAAGCTTTGCAGTATTTGCAATTATAGCTACAGGCTTCATCGCAAAAGGAAGCAAAATATGTGATGTTTGTTACTGTGGAAGAATGGGAGGAGACTAATGGTAAAGGAGAGGGAGTGGGAGTGCGGAATCGGGGAGATGGGAAGGCAGGGAACCAAACCCTGTCGAGTTTTCAGGGACCCGCAGAAAAAATCTCCTAAATAGAGTAGTTCAGACCTCAAATACCGTGCGGTGCTTTGACAATCCTGTAGTTTATGGTGTACTTAACAAAGCGTTCTTACAGTTAGTAGGCTGGAATGTCCATCTGACTATAGACTCTCTGCTACTTTGCTCGTACTTTAACATTTTGGACACGTGACAAAAATGTGTGTAACGCATTTTGTAAAGTGTTGATTGTGCTCGTAATTTTCAAGTCAGAATATAAAATAAACATCTCTGCCCTTTCTTCCAGCAGGCAGCACAGAGATCTGCTCTCCGCGTTCTGTCTGACAGGTACATTTTGTCATTTTTATGAACTATAAATTGCTTTATGAAACGTTGAGCCCTATTTATTGTGGCATATAACTCATAATCGGATTTTGTCCCCAAAGTATCTGTGAACTGGGATGTTAAACATTTTGCATGCTTGGATTTGTCATGCATGTGTAGAGTTTATTACTGCAAAAATCACAGTCTTGTTGTATTTTATACAGAGTATGCAGAATCCCTTGTTGTGATACCAAACAAGAGATAAGAAACTTACTGGAGAGGGCATGAATGATGCAGTAAATTCTGAGCTTTAGAGTTTGCGGAGATATATCTGAGCTCATTTTTCAGCAATAAGCACTTCATTTATTCTGAGATGTTCTCTTTTGACTTTTTCCAAATCCTTTCCCTGGGAATTACTCTTTTTTTGATGAGATTCTCTGTACGTTTTATGCACAAAAACAATCCCTTTTTTACCCCTAAGTTTTGAGGGATTGGTGTTCTGGAGGGATTTAATTCATTTTTTTTCACTTATTCTAGAACTGTAGCGGTGCTCCAGGCAGATAAGCAGAGGACCAAATCCTTAGACAGTGTTCAGTTTTTACTCAGCTCTTTTTCAAGCAAAAATCCATTAACTTCATTGGGAAGCTTGCCCGAGTCAGGAATTCGGGATTTGGGCCATAGTAAATGTTATGGTTGGGCCGGTGGGTCTGCACAGGTATTTACCTTAAATGACTTTTATGAAAGAGGACTGATTGAAATATAAGGTAGCTTTCTAAGACAGTCCTGATTTCTTTTCCAGTTTTGGTTGGGGTGGGGGGGGGGGGGAAGGAGGAGGAGAGACTGTACATTTTAGTGCCTGTGAAAAAGGACTAGCAGATTTACATTTATCCACAAATGAGGCACTGTGTCATGCAGGCTGACACAGAGTAAATTTCCCCATGCCTTGTTGGCAGCCCCCTCTGCTCCGTCTGGGCCCCCGCCCCCCGCCTCCCTGGGAATAAGCGGTAATTGACTCTGGAAGCCAGCTCAGGCCAGGATTTCTCCAGAGCAGAGCCTGTCACTTAGGCTGAATTATATGTTGTGCATGGATGAATAACATTTCTCTCTGCTTGGAAGCTAAGACCGCCAAAATTATCGACCTTCCCCCCCCCCCCCCCCAAGGTTTACAAACACTGTTTTGTTTAGAGTTTTCTTCCCCCCCTTAAGGAATAAAATTCCCAAGTGAAATGTATGGGATGTGGGTGAAATTGCTGGCACGGTTGTAGGGCACACAAGTATATGCTGGGACGCATGCAAAATGAAAGAGGTGCCAGAGTAATCATTATGCCCCTCACCCTGGAGGTGCATGAGCTTGCCCCCAAAGGCAGAGCAGCTTTTGCACTTGGTGGGGACAATACCGTGACCAAAGGAAATGTGGTGTGTTTTTTCTCAGCATCCTTCCCTGGGGCTGAATGAGGAACATTCCTTCAGAAGTACCCCTGGGGGTAGTTAATGAGCCCCAAACCCTGCAGTGCACTGTCTCTGCTAGAAAAGAAAAGGAGTGGTGATGGATAGATGCTCCATAACTCATTAGGGCTGGTGAGGGATCTGGGTGCAGGCTGCCCTCATCCTCAGGGCAAAAGGGCTTAAATGTTGCCCATCAAACTTCATATTCATTATTTATGACCGTGTGTTCTCCTCTCTGCCCCTGAAAGCAGGCATGGAGACTGCAGCTTTCTCACCTGCTCTGCCACCTCCCTTTGGCTGCCAGGGCACCCTCTGGAGGGGTGCTGGGATGGCTGCGGGTGCACCCTGCAGGGTTGCCGCCTGTAACTGATGCAGTGAGATAACGGGAGGGCAGGGGTCCAAAAACCCTCACTGTGATGGCAGCTTCTGCCTAGTCTTGGCTGAAGTGAGGATGCCTGTGATATTGCTGTTCATACTTGTGTGCCGGTAGAAACTATGAGCTCCCAGTCACTCACTAGCACTTCCCAGCACCAAGGGAGATGGCAGCTTAAATAAAACTCCCAGTAATATTGTCTTCTTTATTTTTTTCAATATTTTCCAGTAGTTCTTGTTACAATTTTTGCTTTCAGATTCTGTTAAAAAGGTAAGTTAGCTGAACTGAAAGAGGGTGGGAAAAAAAAAGAGGTTTTAAACCTATAGCCATTGATTCCTTTAGTGTATTGCACTCAGTCTTGTTTTCAGAATGACACAGTAACCCCCAGTAGATTTATGTGCAAACACAAAGATTAGTGACCCAGAAGCTTGACTGAAACAGCTTTTTTGCTTCCAGAAGACAGGTTGCTCTGCACATGCACTGTTTTGTCAGGAAAGATGCACTGGCCCCATTAGCTTTTCATTCTCTCAAGAAAAACTCTCGGTGTTTGTACAGCACAGCTTGGTTTTAATTTTATTGTGCTCTTCAGCAAAGTGGTCTGATGGTACAGATTGCGCAGTTTCTGGGACAAAGGAGAGCAAGAACTTAACTCATATACCTTAATGGTATAGTGCTAGCATACCTCCAATTGACTCTCACAGCCGCTGCCTGAATAGCTTTCAAATGAAGAAAAATGTCTATAACTAAAATATTCAGTGTGTTCTGTTGTTATTTAACAGTAAGCGGTGTGGTAAAGTCAAGGTCTTAAACCTGCTTAATCCCACTGAGCTAAATAGATTTTATTATTGACTCCCATGGTCCCAAAACTCTGACCTTAAGGCTAAAAAAGCTAATTTTTTGCAGTCTGTTCCACTAACCCAGAAGCATTTGCTTGCTGGATACATTTGCAACAGAGAATGTCCAGCTGTAAATTACAGCTGTTTGTAATCATACCCAAACACAACACTCATTATTATTCTTTTGTTCTTTTTAGGCTGAAAAGCCCACCATGAGGGAGACCGCACAGTACTTAATCCACACATTAAATTTACTTGCAGCTCATATTCATGTGCAAGATAAGATTTTCCATGAAATAAAGATTTACAGTGGTCCTAGGGCACTTTTAGTCCCCTAGCTGCTTTTATTTCTCTGCACTGTAGTGCAGGCCAAGTGGGTCTGCTGAAGAGTTTTGACCGTTTAGAGGAAAGCATTGTACCACCACTGAATTTCCTCTGTCATTGTAATGGGGGAAAGATAGCTCATTCACTGCAGTGCTTGGGTGGTACTTAGGAAACATGCTTAATTCACTATTGTGATCTAGTCTCCTTTCTGCTGGAGGATGAAGGCAGACCCTGCTAAGCTCTGCCCTCATGAACCTCAGTGCAGGCATGTAGGGCAGGGGCAGAGCTGAACACACTCCACCCCACAGCCATACTGCTGCGCTGGCAAGCTTGCACATCCCAGCTGATGAGTCCTGTAAACACTCCAACTCTCTAGCTTACCTTCAGGACCTGGGAAATATATACATGTCATCCAGACCTGAATTTTAAGTGCAGGCTATGATAAACCTGCTTGATTTACCACCTTGTGCTGTCAGTAGAGAAGGTGTCCCAACACTAACATCCATTTGGCAGTTGTCATAGGTTCAGCTGTAACAGTTATTTTTCTCCTTCTTTGTAGCTGGTGCAGTGCTGTGTTTTCAACTTTAGACTGAGAACAGTGCTAATATCACACCTGATGTTTTTAGTTGTTGCTAAGTAGTGCTTGCCCAAATCAAGGACTTTTCAGTCTCACGCTCTGCAATTGAGGAGGGGCACAAGAAGCCAGGAGGAAGCAGAGACAGGACACCTGACCCAAACTACCTAAAGGGGTATTCCATACCACTACACATCATGCTCAGTATAGAAACTGGGGGGAGTTAGAAAGCCCAGATTGCTGCTCAGATTGGGCTGGGTATCTGTCGACGGGTGGTGAGTGGATGTATTCTCTTCCCTTGTTGTTTCCCTTCTCATTATTACTATTGGTGGTAGCAGCAGCAGTTTGTGTTATACTTTAGTTACTGGAGTTTTCTTATCTCAACCCGTGGGAGTTACGTTCTTTCAGTTCTCCTCCCCATCCCTTTGGGGGGCATCTGTGAATGAACACTTGCAAGGTTTTGAGTTACTGGCTGGGCTTAAACCACAACAGCAGTGTAGACAAGCTTTGTTTGTGAAGGTTGGTGAGCTACACAGCCTGTAGAAGGGATAGTACTTTGCATTTCCATGTAACCAAGCCTTGTCCGTGCATGACTGATAACTGTTAGGACATCAAAATACAGGCTGTGCCAGGTATGAACCGTTTTACCCTCATGGAACTAGCCAGTTGCACTCAAGATCCTAAAGGACAAAGGAATTTTCCTGTTGTCCGCCAGATTGGTGATAGCATTGTGGAGCTAAGTGGCTAGTTAATGAGAAGCAGTGGAGCCCCACATCTGTGGGGAGGGAAATGTTTGCAAGCAAAAGTGCTGCTGCACCACTCCTCATGGGTGCATGCCCACACTTAGCACTGAGCTGCAAGGAAAATCAAGCAGAAAAGGTTAGTCTGGGACAGTCCAGTGCCTGTCTCTGATACTGTAATAAGGCACAGGATCAGTGTTTAGCCCAGTGGGATTGGTAGCATTGCTCTTCTCCTTCAGACAAAGTCACATTGAGATACACCATTTGAGTCAGGGGGCCTGAGGAGAGACTGACTGTAAAGTATTAAGACAATAATAAGAGGCAGTTTAGACTTTTAATAGATCACCTAAAGCAGGGAAAGCAGCTGTCCAAGTAGCCTTAAAACTTTCAGTGGACAGAGACAAAGATTTCTGGTTCTCAAGTATCTGCTTGAGCTCTGATTAAGTGAAGCCGTTAAACTTGCGATATCCTAAAGTAAGTAAATAGTACAGTGGCAGCTAGCAAAAATACTAGTGTGCTCTCTGTCACTCACGCACTTATGTTTGTCTTGGACTGATCTTTTGATAACATTGCCTTTTACACCGTGAGAGTCCTCCACATGAGAAGCTACGTGGTCAGCTTATCAGCAGAGTGACTCAGCTGGCTGGCTGGCTGGAAAGGCTTCATGTGACAGGTCTGTGTAATCAGTGACAGCCGAGGGGAAGCCTTGGCTTGGCACAGCTGATCTGGGTCCCAGCAGAGAATGACGGAACTGAGATCATGGTATCCACAGGACTCAAAAGGTTGGCTGGAAAAGAGTATACACGCACAGTGTTCCCTTCCACAGAAACAAACACATGGCTCTCACAGTGTTAGCACATTGCTTAAACTTCCTGGATTATCTTTGAGAGGAATACCGCCAACAGGGGATATGGATTTATCAATTGCACCTTACATGACAGCTTGGCAGTTCAGAAATGCTGGTGTTCCACAGTTGCAGCCCTCCCACATGGTACTGCTGCTGGAAAGGATCTAGAGTTTCTCAGCCCTCCTAGTTACAGAACTTGACGGAGGAAGAGTAATGATATGTATTGTACATAGGATACAATTTCCATTATTGGAGACTGCTGTGAATTAGCAAAACGAAGAGCCTGTGTGGAAGGCTTGGAGTGAAAAGGAATATATATCTCTGTAAAACTGGGACTCCATTTCACTTTATTTAATTTGTGAGGAAGATCTTTTGCTCTCATTTGTTTACTCTTGGATGTTTTCCTGTACCTTGGCTGTTGCTAGTGTTTGTTTAGAATTGTTCTACCATAGCACTGAAGACATGATTTGGATGCATTCAGTGTAGAGTGAGAAGGTGGAGCAGAGCTGTCCCTTGGAATTGTAACAATTTTGAGCCCTAGCTGGTGGTATTAAATACTGAAATTCCTTTAGTGTTTAGTGCAAGTAAAAGAAAACTTATTTTTTTTCTTCAAGGAAGTGACAGCCAAATATTTCCCACCTCAGTATGGGCAACCCCGTGCATTCTCAATTGCTCCCCAAAGATATCTGTGGGGAGGTGATAGATTCTAGTTCCCAGAAACATTTGCATTTTGAAAAATATCTATCTGCTATAAGAGAGGTCTGACTAGTAATTTCTCATGTATCTTCTTTGGCTTGTTAGGTCTTTTAAGACTCAGTGTGTGGATAATTGCGGTATTAATGTGGAGGGGAAAAGAGACAAGGTGCAGGTCTGTGGTCTTTCATATATTTGTAAGGAGAAAACAGGTCCCATTTCTGGCTGGCAGCATGAAGAATATGCAAAGTGCTGTTGGGAAGAAGAGTGTATATGTGTGCAGCATATGAAGTGCCTCAGCATATGATTAACCTCACTGGGTATGTAGTAAATAGTAGATAACTGTGATCAAAAAAGTATTCATGTGATTTATCAAACTGAGCAACTGTGCATTTGGCAGTGAAGCAGGAGGTCAATCCTGAAATCTAGGGCAAGTAGAGCAATAGGAAATTGCAGGGACTAAGAAGTTAATCATACCATTGGACTGCTTCCATCTGGTTTTGAAAGACAGAGTCAGTACAGTGCTAGTGAGGACGCTTCACGGCAACAGATCAGGAATTAATTTTTTCAGCAAATCTTCAGCTATCATTTGCGGTAACACCGGCTTATAGAAATGTAATTTAATTTCTCAGGAATAAATCACGTAGGACAAGGAGTGTGTGAGAGTGTTTTTTAAATGTGTGTATCTAAGGGGAGGTGGGGAAAGAGTGAGTTTGGGAGAAACAGCAAAATCCAAGAGGAAACAAACATTAACAATATGAAACCATGAAGGCATAAGTGACTATCCAGTTAAATTGTGCAGGTAATTGTCTTTGAAAAATCAGTTTGCAGTTGGGAAACTTCTAAGTTTTTATGATCCTTGGAGGCATAATCTTGGTTAACCTGTCTGTCCATCTTCATCAGCATGGGTCGGAGGAGCAGTGACTTAGAGCATTGTTGAATTGGTGCTCTGAACATCACTCCCATATATCATGAGTACATGGCTATGGGCAGTGAATTTGTCAATGAATTCTGTTTTTCTTATTATTTATATTACTTGTGATATTTCAGTGAGACTTGAACATTCTGCTCCCATTGGGCAATGACAGTGCCCCTAGGCAATGAAAATGTTTGTTGTAAAACAGGGAATTTTAACCTTGATAGCAACTCCAGTAGCTAAAACCTGCTTCACTGGAAGAAGTAGGACAGCTAGTTGACAACATCACACTTTTCTTACTTCATCAGTGGGATAAGAGAATAGGGAGATGTATACTGTGAATGATGTATTGTGCTATTTTTAGCACCATGCTTCAAAAGAGAAATGTTATAAAAACATTTGTATCTATTTCCTGGCAGGCTGATGAAAGAGAGCTCAGGTTTACTCAGCGCCAATAGCAGGAAACCAGGGATCCCACAAATCACCACACTTTCATTATCACCTTATTTTAAGGAAAGCTGAAAATTCATAGCAAGCGGCAGCACCTTAGCCTGCTCCAGTTACATGATGTTAGGTTGGGACTTTTGACCCTTATGTGTTTGTGAGTCATGTCGTAACTGTAGCTCAGGGAGTCTCCAGAGCGGGTGCAGCAACAAAAAGGAGAATTTTCAGTTCCCTTTCAGTGAGACAGTAGTCCATGCAGCAGATGGAAGGAGATTCCCCCTCCAAGCTTTAATCGCTCAGTAATCAGCCAGGCACAACAGGGTTTTCTGGTGTCAGCTCTGTGGATGACACGCTCACCCCAGTTATTTTTGCCTGCCTTCTTGCAAAGTTGGTTTAGAATCACAGCTGAGCTTCATCACTGGTAAGGATGTCTGTCTTCTGAACTCTGTATGTTTTAATTTTAGTTTCAGTAGTGTTTTCTCCTTGCACTTGGTTTTGTTCTGACCCTGATAACAACAAAGGTAATGCCAGTCCTAGTTTGCTCAGGGGAGAGGAGGCATATTCTGCAGGAGGCCAGTCCCATGAAAGAGCTGTGCTTGCACCCAGGATGGGCAAGGGTTTCCTCAGGACAGCATCTTAGTGAGCCCCATTTGGGCCAACACACAGTCTGTCTCTTGTCTGGCCCTTTGAGGGGTGAAGATGACACTGCACAGAAGCAGAACTGTGGCCAGTTGCTTTGCAGGCACGAAAGAAAAGGTGAGTGTGTACAAAGAAAGATATGCCCTGCAATTTCCCATGGGGATTAGTGCACGGCTGAATCAAGCCTGAGATGCTCCTGAAAGGAGATCACATTGTCATGATCTTAGATATTTTGCTCACCCATGCAGACCCCTCCAGATGTCTCCTCTTTTTCACAACTGCCTCAATTTTTATGTAGGTTGCAAGAAAACTCTTATCCTTTCCACTCCTCTTGGAGAAGGGTTTGGATTTATTCTGCCGTGGAGGAAGGGTTCACACTGTTCTGGGTTACTTGCATTTCAGTGAAAGAAAATAAGTGATCTTTGAACAGCCTGGGTTTCCTCCCAGAGTAAAAACTGGAACATTTGTGAAATCTAACAGAGCTTTTAGGATGGAAGAGCAGTTTCCCACTTAGCTGTTTCACATACACTAGTGTGAAGGTACAGCAGCAGTCCAGTAGGGTCCTATAGCCTGATGTGATTCACCAAATCTCACGCAGATGCTTTAGCTTGAAAAATATCACAGCTGAAAGGTTCTAGGCATGTTTGGTACTACCTCTACAGAAGTCGCTGGCTAAGGAAACCTTGGAAAGGACTCACATCCAGAACTTCCTGAGAAAAGGATCAGATTCACAAAACTATTTTTGTCTCCTCCCAGACTCTTATTCCTTTGGCAATGCTGTCATCTTCCTTATAAGAAAGAATCAGTGCATGCTGGGTGATACATGCAGGTCATCTCATGGCTACCCATGATTTTGTTCAAAAAATGTCTAGGTCTCCTGTGGACCACCACCTGTCGTTGTAATCAAATTCCTATCAAAAAGTCTGTGAAGGGGATACTCCCATTATAGACCACCATTAGTCTCAATCCCAGAATCCTGGAGCTCCTAGGGGTTGCAAAAGTCTCATCCTATCCAAGGAGTCAGTTTTTTCCTTTCTCCTGTAAAACAAACAAAAAAAAAATGCCCAAACAAAACCTCCTTTCTTTCTGTGCAGTGCACTGAAATCTAGATACACATTTGGAGAATTTCTACGCCCTGCAGAGCTTCCAAAGTAGGGACTTGAACCTGCATTCCTAATATACCCAGAAGCCAAATTAAAATTATTGGGAGTTTTTGGTTAGAAAGGAATGTTATACCTAGCTGTAGGTCTTGAGCTAGTTAGAGAGGAATACTTCTTCCATGCATGTGAAAAGTCTTTCATGCAGACATCGGGAGAAAGAGGTATGTTTATACACTTTTCAGCCAATGCTGACAACCTGGCTTTGCATGCAAACTTTCTGAAGTTTGTGGCAGCAGGGAGCATTTTTTCATGGTAAATCTGAAAAGCAAATAGAGAAATGACAAGGTTCTGGTTTAGCTTGATTGAGAGATGTTTTTCTGCATGAAATAAAAGCTTAAATCGCATAATTGGTTTTAACAGTTTGAGTCCCACAATAGTTCTCTTTGTGGTTCATCAGTGGCTCTGATAGTGCACAGTAGCAATGGTTTTGGTGGCATTATCCCAGTTTTCAACCTCTGTGGATTTGACTTCAACACTTTGGAAATATTTCCAGCTTTTAAAAATCCCATCACTACCTATTTGTGCTTCCAAACATTGCACAAGTGAATTATTTTAAAGGGAAGGACTCATCTTACAGTTCAGACATCAGGATTCAGTTAAGGTTCCACTTCAACTCAGCCTGTCTACCAGCTCCCCTTGATCCCCTGGCTGACAACCTGATGAGTAGGACTAAAAGAAAGATACTCGGACTCTTGAACTATTGGAGCTTTTTTGATGCAAACCAAGTCCCCAAAATCTCAAATGGTTCATTTTCCAAAGTTGTGGAGTTTTTTGCTCAGTCAGCATTTTCAGGAGGTGTGTCTGGTGACATTTTCTCTACAAATTATCAGAGCAAATGCTTTCTGCTTTATTTTTCATTATTATTGCTTTCTTTTGGGGTTCTGGTTTCCTGAGAAAAAAAAATCAGAATTTGAAAGCTTTGTTCTAACCTGGAACAACACGAAATTTCAAAATCCTCCCCAGAATGGGAGACCTTCCTTCTTCTCAAGGACTCTATAGTAAGCTGCCCTTTTTGCTGTCAGAGAGGGGCCAGATCATATTATGACTGTGTGCTGTCGTGTGTTTTTATCTTTGATGAAAAATTAGTCTGGATTGAAACTAGGTGTAAAGAGTCTAGGTTCAGACATTGCATTTTTATAACCTGAAAATGACATAACTTTAAAAGGCAGAAATATATAGAAATTGCTTATATCAAATTAGGTATTTTTCCATGGGGCGTGATTTAAATGTGACACATGCTATCTGTAATACAGTCTGCAATCTTTTGGCATTTTAGCAAAATAAAGAAAATTATTTATTTTAAAGGTAGGCAGTTTACGCCTAATGGAATTTACTTTGGATGCCCGTGTGTCTTCTGTATTAGGTTGCTATGAAGATTTTAAAGGTCTTTTTCATTCTTGTCTCAGTTGCAAAACTTTCCTTCATACTGGGGGGCTTCCTCACACTGAAGAGAATAGGCCCTTCCCTAGCAGCAAAATAATTCACAAATAGCTCTTACTGGCACAATCGAGCATAACTACTGTAAATGAACAAACAAGTTTATCATCTAGAAAAATGGGGAAGCAGGGTTAAAGAATGCCATGATTGTGAATTACACAGCAGATAAAAATCACTCCAGAAAAGTCATAGAGACCTGCCAAGTAAGTTTCTTCCTTTGCAATCACCCTGTAAGACATTTTAATATGCTTTTGCAAGGATCTGCTCTGGCCCTGGCATCCCACATATCAGAGGAAGTCTGTGTTATTTCATACCCAGACTGCTGGTGGTACAGGCACTGGTGAGGGGCAGCTAAAGCCTGACTCCCAACAGCCCAGACTTTGCTTCCCATTCCCATCTTCCTTTAATTTCTTCCTACAGCCCATTTAGAGAGAAAAGCGGAAAACAGAAACTCTATCACAGGCATCTCCCCCCACTCAGCCCTAGAGCTCCATGATTTTGGCTCTCCAAGTTTGCCAGGGGCACCTTGACCCAGAGCCTCTGTTGCTGCCTCTCTGGCTTCACCACACAGAGCCTCAATGTCTTGCCTGACCAGTCTGCCCTTTCCCCATGCTTCAAAACAGCCCTGAGCCCACTGGGGTGCTTGGAGCCATTCCCAGGACCCCCATCTCCCACAGGCCTCTTCCAGCCCCAGTCTCAGGGCCACGCAGCAGGAGGCAAGCCCCACTGGAAGCTGCACTGGCTTGCAGTTTCATAATCAAAGCCTGGCAGAGGCTACCCCAGCACAAGCAACTGCTGGGATGTTGGTGTGGCCCCCATGATTGGAAGAGATCAACCACTCTTCCTGCTGTGCAGGAGAAACAGGGGTGGCAGAGGGCCAGCACATTGTCTGGTTTAGCAGCTCCATCAGTGTATGCCTTTTGCCAACACGTGGTGGGACGTATCCCAGCTGGGCAGAAGTGGGGGGACACCAATGCCACCCACCCAGCCAGGACTGCCCCTCAGCTGCTGGCCCCACAGCCAGACATGGGGCGTTTCTGCCTGCACCTTGAGTCTTCCCCATTCAGTTCCCTGCAATAACCATCACTCTTCCCTGCTAATAATGCCCTCAAATACTGATTTCCTGAAGCCACTTCTTTTAAGGTCATGATGTCCCTTTTTCTAAAACTTAATAAGCTTGATACCAACCATGGGGAGTGAGAGTGGGTTTGTAAATATTTGTATCTTCAGTATTATTCCTTTGATAGCAGACACTAAGACAATATTTCCCACATTAAAAGGGCTCTTGGGGGAGGTTTAGGAACTCTGGCCAGGCAAAAATAGTTGCCTGGAGGAAGAGGAAAAACCTTGGAGAATTACCAGACTCTTTTTTTAAATTTTGAGACAAATGGACTTTTCAAACTTTGCCCTGAAAAGAGATCTGGTCATGACCTACTATAAATCTCATATGGGCATTTAAAACCTCACAGTGCTCTGGTTAAACAGCATTGCACCAGACAAAACCTCCAGGGCATGCGGACATTGCTGCAGTTTTTCCCTTTCAAGCTTGTATATTGTCCCCATAACATATTGCCAACGTTCACAGGACCAAATGAGACTGTGGCCTTTCTTTAATGTACTCAGAGCTCTTGTGTCGAAAGCCTGTGAGGTCAACAGGAAAACGTGGAATGAAATCTCAGCCGAGTGTCGGTCTTTCCCAGGCTTCCTGGCAATTTCCAACTTCTCGCTCTATTGTTTTCATTTAATAAGATAGAGCTTGTCCCCCACTCAATAAAAAAAAAAAAGAAATAGCTAAAAGAGCTAAGACTGTGAAAATGAGCAGTTTTGTAAAAGCCTGGCAGATTCCCACTCTGCTGAACCTAATAACAAGCACACTCATTTTTCCAGTTGGAAACTTTTCCGTGTAACCTCTCTCATGCAAACACCTCCCAGGGCTTGTGTGAATACAGAAAAAAGTGTTAGGCTTCTGATGTGAAATCTGTAGCCTACGTTTTTGAAATAGGGATGTTGAAAGTTGGAGCTCTCAAAGAACCTAGTATGGGGCTCCTCCAGCTGTCAAATCATCTTCAGCTTTCCTCCTTCTCCTCCTGTGGGAGAGATTCACAGCACAGCACCTCTCTCTGTTAAAGCTGAAGAAGAAAGCAACAACTGCAAAGTCATTCGGGGGCCAAACCAGAGAACTGTTTGAGAAGACAGCAGAACCTAAACACTCCTCCCAGATTACCACTCTCTAATTGATACAGGGATGTACTGTGACCTCTGGTTGAACTTCTCTTTTTGTGCTGTTTTCTGTATTAGCATGTTATCTGCTTGTCAGCTGCCACCAAATCTTAACCTCAGACTGCTGATATTTTCTGAGTATTGTGTAAAAATGAATGCATATTCCGAAATAATTACAAGGGATTTAGGGCTGCTGAAAAGTGCCGGGTTGACACTTGATTATCCAGGAATTTCTCCCTTGTGTTGCAAGTATATCTGCCCCCTTGCATTATTCCCATGCGTATTTTTTATGTGTGCATACAAAGGGCACTGTTAAAGCAGACAAGTGGTTTAACATTCGATGGAATTAGCTAATCTGAGACAACATCGCATTATTTCCTATGAAATGCATGTTATTCTTTACTTCCATTTGGTCAAAATGAGGCATTAACCATTTATTAGGATTACAAGAGCCATGACAAATTTCTGTCATTTTCCACTGTATATTGCTGTTCTCCTCTGCCTGTGTAAGGTCTCCTACATTGGTTAGCCCAGGCAATTACTGCAGTTTTGCCCTATCCAAATTGTTAGGGTTGCTTTTATGGCCAAAAGTCTGGTATCACTATGGAACAGCAGTAAATTGGGGATCTGGTTTGCATTGCTCATATGTCAGTAATTTACCACATCAGCCTTTTAAATACATTACTGCAAACTCTATGAATACCTTCTCTGGTTAAAGAGGGAATGTACGGCAAATGAATTCCCACTGTCCCACATGGAGAAGTCATACTACTATGTCACAACACAGTCCTTGGCTGCTTTGGAGTTGAGATCTGCAGGGACACCATGCACCAGTGTTCAGCTGCTGAACTGGGAGAGTAGCTTGAAAGGACTGGTGACTGCAAACTCCAGAACTGCATGGACCTACCAGTCACTCCTACAATCAGTCCAAGAGCTACAGGGATGAAAGAAATGGTGGTCTGGCTAGTGTAAAAGGGGAGAGAACATGTATTCCCAGATCATGAAGGGAAGCTAAATTTGGAAGGAGGAAAGATGACTCTCTGTTGAGTTAAGAAATTCTATGCTACTTTTTACTAAGGCCATGCATTGCCTGAAAGAACAGATTTTACAACACTGTTTTCAGGTTGTGATGGGCTGCAGTTTGAGTGAGTCAAATCTTAGTTTGTGTGAATGTTTAGGGCATTCAAAGGCACTTTCTGCCCCTGTGCTGAAAAAAGTAATTACCCTCAAAAGTCTCACTTTTCTCTTTTTTTTTTTTTGAGAAGTGACACCCAGCTCACATGGCAACTCCAGTTCTAAGATTAACAGCACATGTTTCCAAAGCTGAGATGTAAACAGGGTTTGCTTAGTTATGAAACAATTGCCTTAGGTTTGTCTTGCACCTGGTAAAGAGCTTGTTAAAAGGGCAGTATTGCAATCTTGAGGGGTTTTTTAGCTTAATTGCTAACTAAGCATTATAATAGCTTTTAATCATGATGCCATCTTTTGGGGGCAGAGTTTTTTATTTTGTTGCAGGCCCACATGGCTGGGGAGTATCTTATTTAAGTTACATACATCTTTAGTTGACATGACTCATGTTACAATTGGAGTGAATAAGCCAGCCCTGTGTATGAAAAATAAGCAAACAAATGTAAAACACATCACGATATTAGCAGAACCACAACAAGCTAATTAATGGTGGACAATAAAGTAATTAAATCAAGGTCACAATCAAGATCTGAACCAATAAATCAGAGCTTTGAGTTATCAAACAAACACATTCAATGCAGAAGGTAATCAGCTTTAAATTATAAGATTGACGTGAGATGGAACTACATCCAGTTTTCCATCAGGAAAAACTGAAGAGAAGCCAGCTCATGTTTCAACCAAGCTCCTCACAAAGGTTCAAGTCAACACAAGGCAATCAGACTATATTCTTCAGGCCTTGCCAGTGGTACATGGAGGACTGGTGCTGTTATGGTTCACCCCGTGGACGTACACCCGTCAGAGCAAACTCATTAGGGATGCACAGTTTAGCATTTCCTTCTCATGCTAAGTGATTACCAAGTATGACTAGTCTTCTGCTCATATCCTCTCATGCCCATCAAACTCAAATCAGAGGTCACTCCAAAAATCATAGGCTGTTGCAGCTTTTAAATTGTTGATGTAATATTTATGAAAATACTCTTTGAAGAATTATGAGGTAAGAACTGTGAATAGCTTCTGGAATAATTCACCAGCAGTAAATGACAGATTTAAGAATCTGGCATTTGCTTCTAGGCTTGGAAACAATTAGTAAAGACTTTTCGTTTTCTTTGCCAAACACCTATGTGCTTGTGCACATGTGAAATAAAGAGGGATCCTTCCCTTAAACTGTTAGGATTTGTCCTTTCTTCCCAAGGATCTTTATTTCACATGGTTGCTGACTGCCAGCACAACAAAAGAACAGCTTAGGCCAACATAATGACAGAACTTTAAATTGTGACCAGAGAGGTGGCAGTGCTTCTCACAGCTCCATTCTTTTCCCTGAATAGATGGAGCCTGGCTCCCGTATGAAGATAGGATGCGAAAGTTGGAACTGTTCAGCCTGGAGAAGAGAAGGCTGTGTGGAGACCTCATAGCAGCCTTCCAGTATCTGAAGGGGGCCTATAGGG